>MU755607.1:114249-134705 GCA_026770625.1 Nicotiana glauca
TGGGATGGTTTTCGAAAAGTTTGATTTAATTGTTATTGTTAATTTGAATTGAAGCAAAACCCTTTTATTTGTGAAAATGGAAAGAAAATTCTAGAATTTGATGTATTTAAAAAAGATTTTTAAATCGGTAATCTAATTGGCTGGCCTGACAGTGGTGTCCGGCGCCACCACGACCCTTAGTGGATTTTGGGTCGTGACAGGAATGTTTCGAAGCAAGCAACACCAGTAAACACCCAAACCTAACTCGATTGACCCAAACTGAACTCAAAATAACCCCGAGGATTCTCTAAAGCTTCAATTACTGAAGTTTTCAGAATGTTTAGTGCCTGGAAATTTAAGATCTAACTCTAAACATTCAAAACTTTCCAATTCTGCAGGACTTTGTTTTTTTTTTTTTTTGGAATTTTCAGTGGTTTTCAGCAACTTTGAATTTGAATTTTTTTGAATTTTTCTGATTTCCCTAAGCTCTAGAATTTGAATTTTGAATTTTTTTCAGAGTTTTGGATCTCTAGACCTCTCTCCCCTCTCTTGCAAGGCAAGGGACTACCCTTTTTATAGACCAAGTTCGGGCGATTTTTAGATTTTCCTTTTACATTCGAGGTCCCTCTTTTATTTTCAGTTTTTAGTTTAGTTAGTCCCTCAATTCATGACTTGTTGGTCAAGTTATACTACCAAATTCCTGAATTTAAAATTAGAACCCCCTTCTAGAAGGTTCTAGGGGGTTATATTTCAGTTACTGCACTATTCTCTAATTAAAATACCTATACTACCCCTGAATTAATCCTAAAATTACATAACCTATGTCAAACTAACCCCAGCCCTTTGAACTTGGTCAAAAATAACTGTAGTTAATCAATTAAAGGCTGGGAATTACTCGGCTATATCCAAACGATGCCTAATTGTCAAAACCCCTAAATTAATCTACCAAAATCCATCTAACCTAGTTAGAACTTGAATTAATTAACGATTAGAGATTACTACCAAAAAATTAAGACCAATCAAAATCAATTACTGGATTAAACAGAAAATTTAAAAATCAAACAGAAAAAATTAAAAATCAAACAGAAAAATTAAGAATCAAACAGAAAAATTAAGAAACAATCAAAAGAACAAAAACAGGATCATATGAATCAGAGAAAAAGAAACTAGCTAAAAACTTAACCAAAGAAACTAAAATTGACAAACAAAAATTAAGGCACCAGTTTGATTAAACATGACAAAGAACTGAGCATGAAGGAGATAGCAATTTCATTCAAGGAAAATTTATTATGCAAGAACAAACAAATAAAGAAAACTAGAAAAATCCCGGAAACTTACTGATTTTAGGCCTCAATTTGGACTGCCTCTTTCATTTGATTCTCAAATAATGTTATAGGCTTATTCTTTGCCAAAAACAAGCGAATAACATTACTTGAGAACCAATGGAACACTATAACCCGAGAACTTCAACTTGAGCCTTTGAACATAAACCCTAGATTTTAAATTCGAGGGATTCAAACTGGATTTGAGGGATTCTAGTTTGGGATTTGGGAAGAGGAGGGTGAGGCGAGTATAGGGTGTAATTTTGGTTGGAATTGGAGGCGGCACCACCGTACACGGCGGAGGCGGCACTAGGGTTTTGGATATTTGACGGGATTGGGTAGGATTTGAGGGGGAGAGGGGTTTGGATCTGTAATGGGGAGGATGAGAGGAGGCTGTGGTATATGTTTTGGGAGATTTGGACAATCACCACCGGTGGAGGCGATTTCCAGCTGGCGGCGGACGGTGAGGGGACGACGGCATTACTTCGGAGGTTAGAAGGGGTGTGAGAGACGATGAGTGAAGGGGGGTAGGGTAATATTGGACAGTTATATACCCAACAACCTCGTTAGTTCTGAACCGTTCGATTGAGGAGATCTAACAGTCATGATTAAGGGGGGGGGGGGGGCGAGGTCGTTTGGTCATAAAAAGGCTGGACAAGAACAAGGTGATTTTGGGCTGGGGTTTGGGCTTGTTGATCGGGTTTCCTTGGGGGTTTTCTTGGGCTATTAGATTGTTTGATAATAGATCCAAACGCATATTCTTTAAAACAGACCAATTTTATTCCCTTTATATTAGTTTAGTTATTTTTCTCTTTTTCTCTTTTTTTTTGGATTTTGTTTAATACAAAATTAAAAATAAAGACCTGATTTAATTCTACAGCTAAACTAATTAATTTTTAAGAATTAACTAACTCCTAATTTAAAGAAAACTAAGAAAAAATCGAAAATAAAAAGTAAAAATGCAAAAAGGACTATTTTTGTTATTTTCTCTTATTTTTTGTGATGTTAACTAAAAATATAAAAATGGGATCGTAAATGCAAATGTCTATTTTTGTATTTTTTATGAATCATATCAATTAAAAATGCACACAAAAATGCAAACAAATACAGAATCATGCAATTAATTCCCTAAAAATAAATAATTAAAAGAAAATTCCTAATTTTACGAATTTTATAGGAGTAATTCAAGCGAGGCAAAAATCAAGTGCTCACAGCTGCCCCTCTTTACTCGGAGACATGAAGGGTTTTCAGGCAAAGATAAATGAGCAAACATGAGAGATTTTTTCCTGCTTGGCACTCCATGAGTAGCATTATGAAAAATGTCTGACCGAACCTTGCTTCAGAGGTTGCCTACATATCCTTGGCTATAAGGGAATCAGGTCAGTGTAGTTCTGGAAGTTTTGGTAGCTGGTACTACCAGGAGCTGTGATTTCACTGCTGTTGCTGCTACTACTGCTTGCTGACCTCCTTATTACACCAATAGGAAAATCAAAGCTAAGCTAGCTATGCCTATCAACTATGAGTTACAAGATTCCTATCTATAAATCTCTTGAAGCTTGATCTTGAGTCTTAGCTGATTTTGTTGTGGACTCCGATCTGAATCTTGATGCTCGCAAACTGTAGGTGTTGGCTCTTTCTTCAGCATTGTGTCAAAGAGGGACATGCGGAGCTTGTGACTTTAATCAAGTTTTGAGCAGTCTGCATCTCTGTTTACTTCAGCATTTTGAACTTAGTTCTTTTTATTCTTTTCTTTATTCTGGATTGAGACCCATTCCTTTGGTCGTGTAAAACCCATGTGCCTCGAGGTCAAACCTGCTCAGACACCAAAACAAACAAACGAACAAAATTTTCTGCCCCAGTTTTCACTAGGGAAAATTTCTTGAGTTATTTGCGACAAAGTCTGAACTCATTCTTTTTTTTTCATTTTCTGGAAATGTATTTATCAATGATGGAACAGATTAGGGAGTGGAACCCTATTTCTAAAATGTCAACTCAGGGATTCGAGCCCTAATGTTGATGCAAAACGACTAGGGAATGGAGGCCATATGTCCAAAAGGCGCAACTCAGGGATCGGAGCCCTAATATTGGCAAAAGGTGAAAAGCTCAACTCAGGGATTGGAGCCCTAATGTCGGCAAAAAAGGCAAAAACTCAACTCAGGGATTGGAGCCCTAATGTTGGTAAAAGGTAAAACTCAACTCAGTGATTGGAGCCCTAATGTTGACTAAAGGCGACTAGAGAATGGAGGCCCTATGTCTAAAAGGCGCAACTCAGGGATTGGATCCCTAATGTTGGCAAAAGGATAAAAGTTCAACTCAGGGATTGGAGCCCTAATGTTGGCTAAGGGTGAAATGCTCAACTTAGGGATTGGGGTCCTAATGTTGGCTAAGGTAAAAACGCTCAACTCAGGGATTGGAGCCCTAATATTGGCTAAGGGTAAAAACGCTCAACTCAGGGGTTGGAGCCCTAATGTTGGCTAAAGGGAAAAATGCTCAACTCAGGGATTGGAGCCCTAATGTTGGCTAAAAGGAAAAACGCTCAACTCGGGGATTGGAGCCCTAATGTTGGCTAAAGGGAAAAACGCTCAATTCAGGGATTGGAGCCCTAAGTTGGCTAAAGGGAAAAATGCTCAAGTCGGGGATTGGAGCCCTAATGTTGGCTAAAGGAAAAACGCTCAACTCAGGGGTTGGAGCCCTAATGTTGGCTAAAGGGAAAAACGCTCAACTCAGGGATTGTTGGCTAAAAGGAAAACGCTCAACTCAGGGGTTGGAGCCCTAATGTTGGCTAAAGGGAAACGCTCAACTCAGGGATTGGAGCCCTAATGTTGGCTAAAGAAAAAACACTATACTCAGGGATTGGAGCCTTAATGTTGGCTAAAGGAAAAACGCTCAACTCAGGGATTGGAGCCCTAATATTGGCTAAAGGAAAAATGCTCAACTCAGGGATTGGAGCCGTAATGTTGGCTAAAGGAAAAAATGCTCAACTCAGGGATTGGAGCCCTAATGTTGGCTAAAAAGAAAACGCTCAACTCAGGTTTGGAGCCCTAATGTTGGCTAAAGGGAAAAATGCTCAACTCAGGGATTGGATCCCTAATGTTGGCTAAAGGAAAAATGCTCAACTCAGGGATTGGAGCCCTAATGTTGGCTAAAGGAAAAACGCTCAACTCAGGGACTGGAGCCCTAATCTTGGCTAAAGGGAAAAACACTCAACTCAGGGATTGGAGCCCTAATGTTGGCTAACAAAGTAACATGTCGATATTGGGAACTCTAAACTATCCTCTTTTGGGATTTTCTTCTTTTGTTGTCTCTTTTTTACTTTTTTTCATTTTTGATAAGATGCAGGAAAGAATTTGGAGGAAACTTCCCTCTTGCATTGATTATTTGCTGCAAAGTTGTTTCAGCACTTGTACGTTTCTTTTCTTTTGGTTGCGTCTACTCTTGTGCGGTTGCCTGGATTGCACCTGTTTCAATGTTTAAACAAACAACAATTGTTAGTTTGAAACAATGGTTGGTTTTGTGGCCTTGATTACTTGATCCAGGCCTAGATTTTGTCGAGACCCTCTGTTGCTTGCTGGTTTTGAAGATTATTCTCTCTTTCAAATTGGAGGACTCAACTTTCAAGATTTCATGATGACTTGCCCGCGTGGGGCTATGTCTTTTCACTTTACTCTACTCTTAGAACCTTTGTCCTTGACTTTCTTTCCTCTAAAATATCTTTTCTTTGAAAGCATCCATAATCATGGCCAGTCGGGATTGGCTCGATGCACCTACTTACTTTTCTTTAGCTTTTGTAAGTCAAAGCCCTGTAAAACTAGTCCTGCTACCTTTTCTTCATACTAGTTTCGAAAACAGAGTTAGACCGAAAAGGATTCAAGGAAAAAGTAAACAAAAGGCAGGAAGATGAGTTTAAAGAGAAGCGTCCCTTTCGGGGGAAAAGAAGGACTTATTTGGGGGTGCATGCCGGCTTCAAATGAACATGACATTCTTCTTGGACTGGATGCCCGACCTGCACAAACTTTCCCAATATTCTCGTAAACTCATTGATCCACATTTCAAAACAAGGGAACCTTGCCAGGACTCTTTTAGTGGTGAGATGTCTTCTTTTTGGCCGAGGGCGCCCTTTGCGGGTTTTTGCCAATCGACCTCTCTCATTTCTCTTCTCACTGTCGCCCGATAGTGCTCTTTTCGAGTTTTCACCAGACAGACTCTCTCATTTTCAATTTCTCTACTCATCGTCGCTGGTGCCTGTAGGTTTTCACCGATAAGACTCTCTCATTTTATTTCTCGAATTGCATCAGATTCCAACAATGATGTTTTCAATTCCCACGCCTTTGCCAATTGATCGGAAGGACTTGGACAAGGTTTTTTTGGGTTAAAAGAGTTTTGGGTGGAATTACAACTTTGAAACCATTTTGGTAGGCTCATGGCTGTCACACCTCCTTTTTCTTTTACTACTTATGTACCGCTTATTAAT
Source organism: Nicotiana glauca (assembly GCA_026770625.1). Lineage (NCBI taxonomy): Eukaryota > Viridiplantae > Streptophyta > Magnoliopsida > Solanales > Solanaceae > Nicotiana > Nicotiana glauca. Next base: position 120,022 of record MU755607.1, read on the forward strand.
ACTACACCCCGGGAAGGGATATAATAATAAAAAGGGAAGGAGTTTTTCCAATTAAAGGACAGTCGAAACGGGATTTATTTATTAAATTTTAGAGTCGCCACTTGGGAAAATAATGGTGTCCCAAGTCACCGGTTTAATCCCGAACCGAGGAAATTATGACTCTGTTATAGTCTGCGAATCAGAAATCCGGATAAGGAATTCTGTTAACCCGGGAGAAGGTGTTAGGCACTCCCGGATTCCGTGGTTTTAGCACGGTCGCTCAACTGTTGTTTTTGTTTTTATCTGATTTTTATATGCTTCATTTTTATGCATTATTAATGTCCCGCTTTGTCATTTTTAAGAATTGTGACGTCGCGAAAATGCATTTCGAGTCACACCGTACCAGTACACCTGTGACTTTAGTGCATTTCAACTTCGCCGGGATTTGGATTTGGGTCACATAAATGTGCACCCGTGTTAGGAATGTAATATTATTAATCGCGCCTAAAGTATCTACGTCTTTATTAACTTTGGGAAAGACCGTGAAATTCGCTAAACGGTCCTTCCTAATCTAGAGTTTTATGTTGAGACTTATTTGGGGGCCCCGTGTGTTTTCATTTTTGTAACGAGGCTCATCCCTTTTCATTTTTGAAGGTTAAACTTATTTGTATGCTATATTTTCTAATATTGTTTTTCCCCTAATATAGCTGTTTCAGAATTATTTTTCAAAGGCTGGGTGCAAGAGTCCAGGCCATCTTTATTATTTGGGCCTGGACTTTGGACTGATCTATCAGTATACACCAAGGTGCAACTGGCCAATTACAGCCCAGTCAACACTTCTGTTTTTCAAAGGCACGAATGCCATATTGATCAGATCTGGGCCTGTATTTGCGGCTAGGCCCAGATTACTTACATCCAAGGCAGAATTAAGGCAGATTAACATTTAACAACAGTACTATTATTCAATACTAGCAATTAACTGTTTCTAATAATGCCAAATTACATTTGATCCTTACTGATTTCAATGTTGTCAATTAACTAAGAATGTCAACACTAGTTTAAATTGTTGCTATTTAACTACTAAATTGACAGAGTATGAATTTATGAATCATCTATTGGTTGAGACACTATTTGCAGAATTATCTATCTACTTTAACTGAAAACAACACTTGCATTTTTAACTACAGCATGCTCAGATTACAATTATGTTTCAGATTGCCATTTTTACAAAGTTGAATATGAGTTTATAGCTAAAACAGCTTCAGTAGTGTTAAAACAGTAACGTGATTTGAAATTCAACTACTTCATATTTTTTGAATTAAATGATTCTGATTCAGAATTCAACTAACAAAATAGCTAAGTACTAATATTACATGTCTAATTTCAGAACATATATAAATCTAAGTGTATTAGCTGTATTTTAGCCGGTTTTAGCTTTAGATTTAGGTGATCATTATAACTAACCTACTAGATACGTTTACTACAGTATTATCTACTACTACTTTAATCTAAATCGAGTTCATATAGTCTAGTACTTATTACAACCCATTCCTAAATGAATTACAAAGATCTAAGTATTTAAAACTACATAATGAAAGAACAGAAATATAATTGAATAACTAAAACTGGTCAGCATTTTTATTTCTTCAACATGCAACTCAATTACAGCTCCAGGACATAGTTGTGTACCTGATTCAAAAGCAAATCAATGAGTTCTAGGTTTTGGAGAAGAAGGAAAAATCAGCAACAGCAATGGCGATAAGCAACAGCGAACAGGAGCAATTAACACAGCAAATCTCAAAAACTCAGCAATGAACCAGCAAATAACTCGAGCAAATGGAAATCCAAGCAAAGTTGAAGAAAACACGACAGAGGAACAACCAGCAAAGATTCCAGAAATAGTACTCGAATTGTATGCTAAGTAGAAGACCAGTAGAGTTCTGAAATTTCAGAACCCTTTTGAGTGATTTTTCGACTCTAAAATGTGTACCAGAAAATTGAACCCCTAAATTCTCTGAAGGTTGGAACCCCTTTTTCAGGCTTGAAACAGCCTATTTATAGAATAAATTTGGGAGGGAGTTTTGAATTAGTTATTCCTATTTCCCCCCCAACTCTTTTTAAATTCAATCAATTAAGTATAGCAGAATTCTAACGGAAATACACTTGAACCCTTGCTAGAAGGTTCTAGGCTATTCCTTATTGTTCTATTGGGCGGATTTTACCTAGTTGCCCTCACTTGCTAAGGTTTATTACATATTTGCCTTTTAACTATGCCTAATCTACCCCTTATTATTCATGTATTTTCAGTAAAACCAGGTATTAAAGTCATTCATACCCCCATTACCTCTATGTAATCTACAGAAATACCAATTCCTTTTCCCCTTTTACCCTTTACACTCAATGATATTTACCCGACCTATCATTAGGTCTGCCAAGACTTGGGGTAATTAACATATTTAAAGTTTAACCCCCTGAGACTCATTTTAAGTTTTAGCCAGTTTCAAACTAGGTAACCTTTTCAGGATTAACCAATCTTACAAAGATAGCCACCAATAGACTTTTACAAAGTCAAAGACTCACACTGTGTTGCAAATATAACCACAATAGACATTTTTCACATATAACCTAAATGTGCATAAGCACTCAGAAGTTCAGAAGAAACAAACATATAAATCACATTGCAAATGTAGCCAGTTTTATGTAATCTTGCACAAATAGCCCTAATTACGACTAAGTCTTTAATTAATCAGAATTCGGAGAAACAAGTTGATAATGGTTGAATCCTACTTAATCAAAACCCTAGTCGAGACAGGATCTATTGAACAATAACATAAAATAACTAATCGCATATGATTTACAGGTAGCTATATTCAGAACTAAGAATACTTGGTTGATTTCAGGCATACACATGTAATAAGCTCAGGTCTTTTCACAAATATGAACACAGAAAAGCAAAGTATAGCACAGAGGTGGATTCAGGGCATTTAATCAATTTTAACATGTACAGGGATTTTTAAACATGCAACAGATCCATATTTATCAGATAAAAAACACTGAACAAGGCAGGTTTCATGGAAGAACAGAAAGATTCGACCATTAGCAAAAATAAAAGAAGGGGTAGAAGATTTGAGAAACAGATTTCACTAAGGTTTGGGACTTAGCTTTTTTCGTGTTTTCTTTCGTTCTTTTCTATTTTCTTTCCTTGTTCTCTTCTTTCTTCATTTTTCTTCATTTTTCCTTTCTGGTTCTTGATTTTCCAGCGTTTCAGAGACTTGGAGGCTCTTAGATGTTTAGATTCTTCCAAACAGACTCGTGGAAATCTGGTTTGGGTGTGTACAAGGGTACTTAGAGACTATGGGTGTGGTTTTTGAAGGGTTTTGGTTTTGGGTGCTGGCGAGACACTTTTTGATATTCGAAGGGTTTGAGTTATATTCGAGGTATGGGACTTAGGTAGGGTGAAAGAGGAGTTTAAGGCAGTTCTATGGTGTTACTGGTAGGAGCTAATTCAAAAGTGGTGGTCGCCGGCTAGGGTTCCGGCGACCTATTTTTCAAGATTCGAGAAGAATGAAAGGTTTTTGGCTGGAGCTAAGGTGATGGGGTGAAAGAGGACTTCAGGAAGGTTCAGGGGTGTTCGTGGTAGCTTGATCTGAACTAGTAGGGTTCCCCGCCGGTAGGTTTCCGGCGGGCTGTTGAGAGCAAATCAGGGCGGCTAGGTTTTTTAGAGAAGATGAGTGTATATTGTGTATGTAATGAATGTATCGGTGTATAGATATATTAGAAATGTGATGATGGGTGCCAGCCGTTGGATTAGATCAAACGAATGGCCAGGATTCACTGGCCTTCAAACGGCGTCGTGTAGTTTAAATGAGGCCTTCATTTTATCCGTTAGATCATTTAGATAAACGGTTGTGATTGTTTCCCACGAACGACGTCGTTTTAATTATTATATGACCGTTACCTCTGGGCCGTTTGATCAATTGATCAACGGTCCGGATTCATTTATTCTATACGGTGTCGTTTGGATTTTGTATATACAGGCTGGTTTGTTTCCTTTGGGTCTGGTCCGTATAATGTATCAATTGGGCTGATATTTCGTGTATTTGGCCCAATTTTGGTATTTCAAATTGTATTTTTGTATTTTTTGTTATTTTTGAATTGTATTTATTAAATTTTCTGTATTTTCCCTTGTATTTTAGACTTATTTTCCTTGTGTATTTATATTAATGTATTTCCTTTGATTTTCCAATTTTTGTATATTTTTCCTTAATTTTCCAATTACCTTATATTTTTTGTGACATTTTCCAATTAATTTCCTTTTTGTATTTTATTTTAAATTTTATTTCTAACAATTGAAACAAACACTGGTATTTTCTATACACTAATCAAACTAATTGCAATCAAAAAATTATTTTTGTATTTTTATTTTGGAATTAACTGCTTGGGGCAAAAATCACGTGCTCACAATGGCCGAGCCATTATATCATCTGCCCCAGTTTCACTTTTTGGCGAAATTGGGATTTTTGTTTTGGTGTGACTGAACCCCAGAGAGAGGCCGCCTACGTATCCTTTCGGAATCAAGTCAGACGTAGTTCAGGAAGTTTTTGTTTTGTTTTTCTTTTCTTTCTTCTCTCTTTTTTTTCCTTCATTTTTTTTTCTTTTTTTTCTTTTCTTCTTTTTCAACAGTACTTCCAGGTTCCAAAGAGGGTAATCAAAGAAGAGTAACCGGCTCAAATGGGTTTGCAAAGGGTTGATAGTATTTGGATAGCGGGAAAGAAAGCCTTCGTCATCTCAACTGCACAAAGTCATCACCGCAGAGGGCTTAGACATAGTACCTTTTTACTGCATCCGCATTCACAACTACTTCGGGATCATTTCCTTCGATGTCTCCCAGATACAATGCTCCTCTTGGCAGTATTTTTCTGATAATGTACGGACCCTTCCAATTAGGAGCAAACTTGCCTTTTGCTTCCTGGTGATGAGGAAGAATGCATCTCAACACGAGTTGTCCCACTTCAAAATTCCTAGGACACACTTTCTTGTTATAAGCGCGGGCTATTCTTTGTTGGTACAACTGCCCGTGACAAACTGCGACCGTCCATTTTTCATCAATTAAAGACAGTTGTTCCAGCTTAGTCTTGACACGTTCACTATCCTCAATCTCTGCTTCAACGATTATCCGGAGCGAAAGGATTTCTACCTCTACGGGTATAACAGCCTCAGTTCCGCACTGTGGTGCGATATCCCAGTAATGCAAAAGGCAACTTTTCATTCCATTGTTTGGAGCTCTGAATCATTTTTCTCAAAATCTTTTTGATGTTCTTGTTTGCTGCTTCAACGGCACTGTTGGCTTTGGGCCTGTAGGGAGTGGAGTTTCTGTGCGTTATTTTGAATTGTTCGCATACTTCCTCCATCAAACGACTATTCAGGTTGGCAGCATTATCTGTGATGATAGTTGCGGTAATGCCAAAGCGACAGATAAGATTAAAGTGCACAAAATCCACCACAGCTTTCTTCGTGACTAATTTGAGAGTGATGGATTCAACCCACTTCGTGAAGTAGTCAATGGCGACTAATATGAATCTATGTCCATTTGAAGCTTTGGCTCGATCGGCCCAATAACGTCCATACCCCAGGCAACAAATGGCCAAGGTGCTGACATAAGATGCAGTTCTGTTGGAGGCACATGAATCAAATCACCGTGCACTTGACATTGATGGCATTTCCGGACAAAACTGAAGCAGTCCTTTTCCATAGTTATCCAGTAATACCCTGCTCAAAGGATTTTCTTTGCCAAAACATACCCATTCATATGAGGTCCACACACTCCTGCGTGCACTTCCTGCATAATTCTTCCAGCTTCTTCAGCGTCAACGCATCTTAACAGGTTGAGATCCGGGGTCCTTTTGTACAAGACATCACCACTCAAGAAGAAACCATTTGCATGTCGTCTAATAGTTCTCTTTTGATCTCCAGCAGCTTGTTCGGGGTATTCTTGCATTTTCAGAAACCTTTTGATATCATGATACCATGGCTGGATGGTTGGTTCTGCCTCAAACGTATTGCAATAACCATGCATTTCCTTGATTTGGATCTCAAAGGGATCAATATGGGCATTGCATGGGTAAGGCAGCATCGAGGTCAGAGTGGCGAGTGCATCAGCTAGTTCATTGTGACACCGAGGGATGTACCTGAACTATATCGACCTGAACCACTTGCTGAGATCCTCCACATGTTTCCGATAGGGAATAAGCTTAACTTCTCAGGTCTCCCGCTCTCCCTAGGCTTGCCGGATAATCAAATCGGAATCCCCCATAATCAATAACTCTTCAACATCTTGTTCAATTGCCATGTTCATACCCATGATGCAGGATTCATATTCAGCAGTATTGTTTGTGCAGAAAAACCGTAGCCTGGCTGTGGCCGGGTAATGCTGACCAGTAGGTGAGATCAAGATTGCCCCAATTCCCATACCTTTAGCGTTTACCGCTCCATCAAAGAACATTTTCCAAGTATGAGTGTCTTTAGAGATTGCCTCTATTGAATTTATCTCCTCATCTAGGAAGTAGGTGATCAATGGTTGGTATTCTTCGTCAACCAGATTTTCAGCCAAATGATCTGCCAACGCATGGGCTTTCATGGTCGTGCGAGTGGCATAGACTATGTCAAATTTAGTGAGTAGAATCTGCCACTTTGCTAATCTCCCTATGGGTCAGTTTTTGGAATATGTATTTCAAAGGATCCAACCTGGTTATGAGGTAGGTAGTGTGAGCTTGAAGATAATGTCTCAGCTTCTGAGCAACCCAGGTCAAAGCACAGCAAGTTCTCTCCAATAGAGTATATTTAGCTTCATAACTGGTGAACTTCTTGCTCAAGTAGTAGATTGCATGTTCTTTCTTCCCAGTTACATCGTGTTGCCCGAGTACACAGCCGAAAGAATTTTCTAAGACCATCAGATACAAGAAAAGAGGTCGTCCTGGTCCTGGTGGGACCAAGATCGGCGGATTTGACAGATATTCTTTGATCTTGTCGAAAGCTTCTTGACATTTATCCGTCCACTTGACTGCTGCATCTTTCTTCAGTAACTTGAATATGGGCTCACATGTGGATGTCAATTGAGCAATGAACCGGCTGATATAGTTTAATCTGCCCAACAAGCTCATTACATCCTTCTTAATTCACGGAGGAGGCAGGTCCCGGATAGACTTTATCTTTGTTGGGTCTAGCTCAATACCTCTCCTGCTGACTATGAAGCCCAAAGGTTTTCCGAAGGGGACTTTGAATACACATTTAGCTGGGTTCAGCTTCAGATCATACTTGCGCAACTGCTCGAAGAATTTTCTCAGATCCAGAACATGGTCATCCTGGGTTCTGGACTTGTTGATCACGTCGTCCACATATACTTCTATCTCCTGATGTATCATATTATGGAAAATTGCGGTCATGGCCCTCATGTAGGTTGCTCCGACATTCTTTAGACTAAATGGCATGACCCTGTAGAAATATGTACCCCTAGGTGTGGTGAAGGCTGTTTTCTCTGCGTCTTCTTCAACCATCAACACCTAGTGATATCTTTCGTACCAATCCACAAAGGACTGTATCTCATTCTTGGCGCAGTTATCAACAAGGATGTGGATATTAGGCAAAGGGAAATTGTCCTTGGGACTTACCCTGTTCAAATATCTGTAATCCACACACACCCGAGTCTTTCTATCTTTCTTTGGAACTGGGACTATATTAGCCAACCATGTAGTGTACCGGACTACTCGGATTCCCCTTGCTTCAACTGTTTTTGATTTCTTCTTTGATCTTATCGCTGATGTCAGTTTTAAACTTTCTCTGCTTTTGCTGGATCGGAGGGCAATCGGAGTAAGTTAGAAACTTATGAACCACTAGATCAATCTCAGCCTTGGCATGTCGTCATACGACCAAGCAAACGCATCTTTAAACTCAAACAGAAGTTGGATTATTGCATCGCGAGTTTTCTCATCCATGTGGATGCTTATTTTGGTTTCCCGGATTTCTTCGGAAGTTCCCAAGTTAACCGGCTTAGTATCATTCAAGTTTGGCTTAGGTTTTTTTCCTAAAAACTTCTTCTTCATCATATTCCGGTTCTTGGTTCATTATTTCACAATTAGACAGCGTGTTTGGATCTGGGCATGAAGTTCGCAAGCATGTCATTTTATTTAAAGTCATATTATTAAAACTGAAAAGAAGAAATAAAAAAGGAAAATAAAGAAAATTAGAAAGAATAAAAAGAATGAACGATGAAATATTAATTTCATTTCTTGGAATTGGGAAGATAACAGGGTTTACATTAGGAAATTTAAAGACAAGAAACTAAAAAAAATATCCGAGTTACACCCTGGAATAACTCAGGATGCAGAAAAAGTAGTAGGGCAGGTCTATCGGGACTACCGCCTGATCGAAAATGGCGTAGACTTCTAATTTTGAAGATTGGTGCTTGGTCCCATGTATAACACCTCAGCGGTGCTAGTGCCCTCTCCCGGCTGAACCATGTGGGTTTCGTAGAGTACTTTTCTCATTGACCCACATATTTCCTCAATTTCTTCAGCCGTGAAAACCTCATCATATTCCTCTTCACTGTACTTCGAATTGACAAAGGTTTCATACAAACGTGGCAGTGGTTTTGGCAAGACCCATCCCTCCTTCTTTCTCTCATCTGCCCACTTTATATCATCCGGGGTAGGGTGGAAACCTATCCCTAAGAACTTCTCAGTTGTAGCCGAGTCACCAACTCAGATATTCCTTGCAGAGATTTTCCAAGTCCCTTTCCTGGCTTGAAACCATGTCTGATCATTTTCTTGGCCACCATAATCGAGGCATTGGATAGGAAGGGTTGAGGGCAAGGATTTCCTTCTTCATGTTGATCCACCACCACAACTTCGAATGCTTGGTATACTATGTGCTCACTACCTTCCCTCATTTCTCGGCATAGGACAGATGGGTCCCGATAGATTGATTGTTCATCTTCTCCATGAACCATAATTTCCTCATATTCAAATTTCACCATTTGGTGGAGGGTAGAAGGTACAACTCCTGCGGCATGGATCCAAGGCCTTCCCAGAAGAAAATTATAAGATGTGTCCATGTCTAGTACTTGAAAAGTCACCTCGAAATCCACCGGGCCGATAGTCAAGATTAAGTTAATTTCTCCGATGGTATCTCTTTTGATGTCGTCAAAGGCTCTCACACAGACATTGTTGGGATGAATCCTTCCAGTCCCAATTTCCATACGCTGCAGTGTGGATAGTGGGCAAATGTCTACCCCCGAACCTCCGTCTACCATGACTCACTTTACATAATATCCCTCACATTTGACCATCAAGTGCAAGGCTTTGTTGTGAGCAACTCCTTCTGGAGACAAGTCGTTTTTGCTGAATGAAATGTGATTGATAGCAAAGAACCTTTCCGCCATTCTTTCTAGTTGTTCCACCGAGGTTTCAACTGGCACGTATGCTTCATTCAGAGTTTTCATTAAAACCTTTTGATGCTCAAGGGATTTCATCAGCAATGACAGTAAGGACACTTGTTCGGGATACTTTCACAATTGATCGACCACCTCATAGTCGGCCATCTTCATCTTCTGAAAGAAAGCTTCTGCTTCCTCGGCACTAATAGGTTTCTTAGGCGGAAAACGCCTTTTGGTGGCATTGTTTACTTCTTTTATGTTGGAATTCTTCTCAACAGGGGGATTTTCTTGAAGCTCTCCCAGGATCTCTTTACCCTTATACGTAACCACCGTCTGATGATAATTCCATGGCACTGCAGCGGGGTTTGTCATAGGCTTCTGTGGTGCGCATCCAATAACCACGGGCTCATTCAGCCCTGATGGTTTAGTTGTCCCCCGTACCACATAGGCTCCCTTGGGTACGTACACTTGTGTTCCCTTTTTCAATTCAAATTTCTTTGGAGGGCTCACAATCAGCTGCTTTTCTTGGCGGCCTCATGGGACATAGAGAATTCCATTTTGGGGAGGTATTGCCTCTGTTCTTGTTTCAGCTTTCTTTTCTGGTTCTGTCTTGGTGACTTTGTCCTTCTTTTCTCCTTTATCTTTCTTCGGGGCAACCTTTGGCTTTCTTTCTGCACCGGCAATGACAATTATGTCCTTTAATGCTGGATCAAATTCTCTATCTTCGCAAATCATTCCAATCACAGGCCCATTATTGTGGGTTGGCAGTGGATTATTGGTCACATTTGGGACATCCTCATCCCTCAACACTATTTTTCCTTGCTCTATTAAATTTTTCACTGCTCTTTCCAGTGTCCAACAGTCATTTGTATCATGGCCTTCTGCCCCTGAATGATAAGCACACCTGACACCGGCTCTGAAGACAGGCGATGCTGGGCTATGCCTTGTTTGGGGGACCGGCTGTAGTAGACCCATTTGGACAAGTTTTGGGAATAGATTAGAGTAAGATTCACCAATTGGGGTAAAATTTTATCTCCTGGGTGGCTCACGGGGAGGAAAGTTATTTTGCGGAGGATGAGGATTATAGTGGTGTTGGTGGGGAGGCTGATTTCTTGGGAATGGAGCTTGATTTCTATTGGCATGTGGATGTGGTCGGGCAAAGGGTTGAGCGTTTATGACCGCATACGGTTGAGGAGAATAAGCCATGTCGTGTTGAGGGTAGTAATGTTGAGGGGTTCTTTCAGAAAACATGGGTCTAGGAGCGCGGTGTCTTCTTGCCCCTGATGCTGCCATAGACATTTCTTCTTTCTTCTTACCCTCAGCCATTCCTCCAGACCCGCCCTGAATGGCTTGGGAGGTTTCTCTAATGGCTGACTGGATCAAGATTCTGCCTGTTTTCAGACCATTCTCCACCATCTCACGATCTTAATAGCCTCTGCAAAACGTTTGCCCATAGCTGACATCATGTTTTGGAAGTAATCAGCTTCCTGGGCCTGAAGAAATACAGTGACCATTTCCACTTCATCCATTTGAGGTTTCACCCTCGATGCTTGCTCACGCCACCTAATCGCATATTCCCAAAAACTTTCTGAGGACTTCTTCTTCAGATTCTCCAATGAGTTCCTGTCTGGTGCAATGTCTATGTTGTACTGGAACTATCGAACAAAATCTATGGAAAGATCGTCCCAAATGTGTCATCGAGATATGTCCTGATACATATACCATTTCGAGGCTATACCTACCAAGCTTTCTCCAATGTAAGCCATTAGCAATTCCTCTTTTCCGCCAGCCCCACGCAATTGATTGTAGTACTTCTTAAGGTGAGCAATGGGATCGCCATGCCCATTATATTTCTCAAACTTCGGCATTTTGAATCCCATGGGCAGGTGCACATGAGGGGACATGCACATATCAGTATAGGAAACACTTTTCTGCCCGTTTAAACCTTGCATGTTTTTTATGCTTTGTTCTAGGCTCATCATCCTTTTTGCCATCTCATCCTATTTGGGAGCTTTAGGAGTTTTATCTTGTCCGGGTGTGAACTCAAATAGGGGTGGCTGAGAGTAAGTGTATGTGGGGTATTGAGGAGGCTCTGCTTGAAAAATAGGAATTTGGAAAGTGAAGGCCGAGGGATCAAAAGCGGGCCTGGGAAGCGAAGACTATGTTGTGGCGGAGCATGGAGGAGCGGTAAAGATATTAGGGGCTATTCTTGATATGAACACCTGGGGGCGAACCTAAGAAGGTGCTCCTACAAAGTGAGCGGATATGGTAGGTTGTCCCAATGGGGTACTCGGATGACTGATGGGGATGTTAGAAGTACCCCCGAATCTAGGGAACAATTCAGGAAAGCCAGGGATAGAACTTGGAGGCTCCCTTCCGTTGTCCATGTATCCCACATCTCCATAACCCGAAGATGTAATATCCGATTTTCTTCGGAAGCCGGGATCCCTGAGATGGGACTGTCTTCAGTGATGAGAACTGCTGGCAAAGTCATTTCAGATGACATTTCTATACTTCCTTTTGATCTGGTAAAATACTGATGTGATGCCAGTTTACCAAAAACCAACCACCGTTTCTATAAACCTAAGCTGGAATTTGACAGCAACAAACAGTTAGTTTGAGACAAGTAACAGATACGTAACCGTACATTGGGGTATGATGCACCTATACAGTTAAATGGGTGTCTACATGTTTGCAACGGTTGCATGCGTCATCCCAGCATTTCTTGTTCTTTCCTATTTTCTTCTTTGATTTCTTTTTCCTTGCCTTTTCTTCGCTTTTCTGGTTTTTCTCTCATTTTTCTTTCCTCTCCCTTTTTCTTTTCTTTCATTCTTGCCTTTGCCTTTGCCATGGTTTCTTTCTCTCGGTTTTCTTATTTTCTCCCTTTTGTGTTTCTTTTACACTCTTGTTTTTTTTTTACCTGCCCTCCCCTTTTTTTCTTTTTCTTAGGGTTACGGTCGAATCTTATAGATATTGCCTACGTATCATGACCCCGCATGAATCAGACCAAGTGCAGTTCTTGAAGAACAAATGCGAAAAGTAAAGAAACAATTTTGAGAATTTTCAATTTTTCATTAATAAAACTTCGATTACAAAGGTGTTAGACTACTTGTTTTCTTGGAAAAGGAAGCTACAAACAGACTCGAAATAAAATAAAATACAGACTCGATGTTTGAAAAATCAAGAATACATTAAAGCTTCAATTACTGGGGCCCGCGGGACGTCATTCGGCCTCGCCGCGGGCCTATGTGCGAGACCCCCTTGTAGTTGCTCCAAATCATTCATAACTCGGCGGACGAAAGTCATCACTGCAGCATAGAAAGTGGTGCGAGTCATGTTCTCGCATACTTGGCACTTCATGGTAATATAGTCCGCGATGGCTCTGATTCTTTCCCTAATTCTGCCCTTTTCCTGAAGTAGTCGACCTATTTGTTGGTTCCGGTCTTCTAGCACCTGGGAGTCATGGAGGTGGTGGTCTTGGGAGTCATGGAGGTGGTGGTCTTGTAACTACTGTATTTCTCTCTCCATTTTGGCCATCAGCCTATAGCAATGCTCCCTCTCAGCTTCAAAATCTTTAGCTTGCTTTGCTACCTCGTCCTCAAGGGTAGTCACTTTTCTTCTCAGAGTAGTAATAGTCCCTTCATAATTTCTTTTCATTTGTTGCACAAATTGGGCCCCTTCTTTTGTTTTCTTTGCCCACTGCGCCCTGATTTTGGCTATATTTTCCTCGGACTTTTCCAAGTTTTCCTGGCACTCTAAGACTTGCTTTTTTAGTCTGTTTGTGAACCTTTCATCGGCCCAGCTTCTTTCTTGGTTGTTGGCAGCTATTTTCATCTATCGGATCTGGGCCTTAAGAGCCTCATTTTCTTGGGTCAGTTTCTTTTTGTCACCTTCATCGGCTGCGGCTTGCACGATGTTTTCGAACTGAAGATCCCGAACCTGCTTTTCCAACTCTCCTATTCTGGCCCTGTATTCATTCTCTTTGGCTAACAATCCCATTGCACCTGGGCTCCGTCAGTAAATTTTTGGACATGTGGCCTCTTCGCGGGTCTCTCAGGAATTTGGAATCTTTTGCCAAACCAAATCAAATATTTAGGGTCCAGTTCACCTCTAGCCCGATCCCGCACTATGGTCTTAGGCTCAAGAAACCTACACATTCCATATTTGGCGGATTTTTCCTTCTGGAAATACAGCTTTTGGGCCTAGTTCGATGACTTATTTACTCAGATGTTCATCACCGTGGATGGTTTGAAATCTTCCCAATTGGCGCAAGACCTTGTAGAGAGCATAGGGTTGGATGCTCCAGATGCCCATCAAGAGAATATAAGGCACTTCAGCTGATATGTATACTGCCTCAGTAATGGGAAGCCATCCGAAAGCCCACTCAATTTTGTCAGCGGTCAAAGATCTCAAACATGATAGCCAAGCCTCGGTACCCTCAGGGAATTCAATACCTGTTACCCGGGTTTTAAATTCTTCAATGCAGCTCAATCCGGTCAAACCATAGTTCATGTACCCAGTCCGGTGACAGAGGTGCTCTTGCATCCACATCTGTAGCAATATATTGCAACCCTCGAAGAACTTTCCCCCTTCTCGGCATATAGTCAAGGCTCGATAAATTTCAGACACGATCAGCGGAACCACCGTGTTGTTGGACTTCTTTATTGCAACATCTAGCATTCCTACGAGGCCGATATCTATATGACCATCTTTTCAGGGACAAACCACAACTCCCAAGAAGGCTACCATGAAATCCAAACCCCGCCTTGCTTCCCACTTATCCTTGTTTCCAGCATGGGTTAAACCAGTGTTGGGCTCTTCAAAACCTCGCGGGTTGCCATATCGGTGATACAAGAAATGGAGTGTGCAATACCCTTCTGATAAATTCCCATCCTGAACATCCCGGCTAATACTTAGAGTATGTTTGGAAAGCCACCCTGTAATTGGAATTGGTGTTATTACTAGGGTAATAGTTACACAACCTAGTAATTACTCGGTTGTGTAATTACGACGACCTGTTTGTTTGTCATAGTGACAGTGTAATTACAAGTTTACTGTTTGGTTGCACAAGTGTAATTACACAATTAGATTAAATTTTAAATTAAGTAATTATCAAAACTTAAAAGTTAATATAATAAATATATGCCTATAAATTTTTATAACTATAAATGATATTATATTTGTTATTTAAGATGTATATTTTTCGTGAATATACATTAATAAGTAATCATATATTTATAACTAATATTGTAAAAATAATTTATCTATATATTTT
>MU755611.1:0-23600 GCA_026770625.1 Nicotiana glauca
ATAATCTCATTTCTGAGCTTACATCAATTAACTTACGACGTACTCTCATGTATGAAAACTTGGGGTGTAACAATACGATACGGCGGAATAGAAATGGGCTGAGTGCCCGGCGCCAGGTCAATACCAAAATCAATATCCCTATCCGGTGGTATGCCCGGTAGGTTTGCAGGAAATACATAAGGGAAATCCCTCACAACTGGGACAGAATTAATATTGGGAGTCTCTGCTCCAATATCCCTCACAAAGGAAAGATACGAAAGACAACCCTTCCCAACCATACGCTGGGCTTTCAAGAAAGAGATCACTCTACTAGGAACGTAATCAGTCACACCTCGCCACTCAATCTGTGGCACACCCGATATAGCCAATGTGACTGTCTTGGCATGACAGTCCAGAATAGCGTGACATGGAGATAACCAATCCATGCCCAGAATGACATCGAAATCCACTACACTTAATAATAAAAAATCAACTCGGGTCTCCAGACCCCCAATAATCAACACACACGACCAGTACACATGGTTTACAATAACAGTATCGCCCACTGGGGTAGATACATGAACAGGTAAAGCAAGAATATCATGGGGCATACCCAAATAACGAGCAAAGTATGATAACACATAAGAATAGGTGGAACCATGATCAAATAATATAGAGGCATCTCTGTGGCAGACGGAAATAATACCTATAATGATAACATCGAAGGCAATAGCATCAGGTCTGCCTAGAATAGCATAGAAATAGGCCTGACCACCCCCTGATCAACCTCCCCCTCTATGGCGACCCCTGGCTAACTGATCCCCACCCCTAGCTGGCTGGGCGAGTGGTGGTGGTGGAGCGATTGGAGCTGAAGCTGATGACTGAACCCTCTACTGGGATGAACTAGCAATATGGCAGGCACACTACCTCCTCATATATCCAAACTCCCCGCACTCATAGCAACTCCTCGGTGCCGGAGATGGGGACTGAAAGGAACCCCTCGCACCGAAGTAACTAGAAGATACACTCGGCATAGAAGAGCCCTGAACAGATGGAGCACGGGATAAGCTCTGAGTTGGAAGGGCACTAAGTGATGAATAGCCCCGGTGTGAAATATGGGAACCATGCCCCGATGACGCCTCTCAATAACCTGAGCGATTAGACATACCATGTCGGAACTATCGGCCTCTGCCGTGGTGAAACTGGCCCCTCGAAGGAGCACCACTGTAGCTGCCAGATCCTGCAGGCCTCTTGTCCTCCCTCTCCTCTCGCTCCTAGCGACGTACAGACTAAATCTCCCTAGAAATATCCACAACCTCCTCGAATGTAGCACCAGTCACCCTGTCCCTAGTCATGAGAATTCAGAGCTGGTATGTGAGGCCATCAATAAACCTCCTGATCCTCTCTCGATCTGTGGGAAACAACATAACTGAATGTTGGGCTAACTCAGACAATCACATCTCATACTGCATCACGTCATCTACCCCTAACGCAGCTGCTCAAACTGCCTACACAACTCCTCTTGGCACGACTGTGGTACATACTTCTCTAGAAAGAAAATAGAGAACTCCTGCCACGTAAGGGGCACTACACCAGCAGGCCTACGCATCTCATACGCCTCCTACCAAGTGAAGGCAGCCTCAAAAAACTAAAAGGTGGTAAATGCCACACCATTGGTCTCTAGAATCCCTACTGTACGAAGCATCCGCTGGCACTTATCCAAGAAACCCTAGGCATCCTCGCCCTCTACAACGTTGAATGTCGGAGGCTGGAGCCTAACAAACCTCTCAAGTCGACGTTGCTCATCATCCGACATAACTGGTACTACAAACTCCTAAGCTGGTGCAACCGGCTGGGCTGGAGGTTCCCCCGGTGTCTGGATTCCCTGCACAACCTGATCAGGTGTGCGAGCAATGGGGGTCTGAATCCCTCCCCCGGTCTGTGAAGTAGCTGCGGCCGTAGTAGCTGAGACCGCCTGAGCCAAACTGGTACACACTGATAATATCTAAGCTAGAGCCTCTTGAAGGCCTGGGATCACAATAGGCACAGCTGATGCCTGAGCTGGTGTTGTTGTAGCATCTACAACTGGGACCTGGTCCTAAACTGGGGCAGCTAGTGGATTTGCAGGTGCTTCCCCCGCTACTCTGCCCCTACCACGACCACGACCGCAACCGTGTCCTCGGCCTCTGGTGGCCGCAGCTGGTGGCACTGGTGGTCGTCCACCCTATTCGGCAACGCATGTCCTCACCATCTGTGAGAGAATAGAATAACAGAAATTTAGTACTCGGATCAACAAACTCGCACAATAAGAATTTCAAGAATGTGAAGTTTCCTAAAGGTTCTGCAGCCTCTCGAGGATAGATACAGACGTCTCCGTACCGATCCGAGAGAATCTACTAAACCGGCTCATAACTCGCGAGACCTATGTGACCTAGCTCTAATACCAACTTATCACGACCCCAAATACCGGTCGTGATGGCGCCTATAACATTACTAGGCAAGCTAACCATTTAACTAACCCCAACCCATTTCACGTTAACATTAAGACATTTTCTATCACAAGTTTTTAAAATGCGAAATTCATCATAAGCGTTAAAATAGCAGAAATATACGGAAGGTAAAAATGATAATAACTACACAGCCCCAAAAATCTGTGTCACGAGTCTAGAGCCTCTAATACAAGTCTGAATACCTACTACATCAAATGTCTATAGAAATGCAAAAATTAACAGGATAGAAGGGAGAAAATAGGGCTACAAACGCCATGCAGCTACATCGAAATCCCAAGAAATTGCTAAACAACTGAAAAGCTCTCACTCGGTTACTTGGGCACCTAAATCTGCACACAAGGTGCAGGGAGTAACTTGAGTATGCCAACTCAATAAGCAACTAAAGTAAATAAGTACTAAAAGCAGTGACGAGCAGTTCGAAAACATATAAACTTAAAATCATTTTCGTCAAAAGAATCATCATTTCCAATTTAAAACATTGAAATCCATTATTTAGTATTATATCCAACAGAGACTTATCTAAACGAAGAGTGAAATAGTAGAACAGCATAATAGGGCCCCTCGGGGAAAGAATCACTCAAAATATGGCCCCACGAGCAAACCTCTCAATACTCATTTTCAGCACTCTGCTCATTTATATCACATAACGATAGAAATTATAGTAACCGCTGCGGCGTGGAGCCCGATCCATATGTTTATAGTCGACTATGCTCACTGGGCGTGTGCAGACTCCTGAGGGGCTCCAACAGCCCAAGCGGCACATTGCTGCGGCGTGCAACCCGATCCAATATATACATTCGCTGCGGTGTGCAGCACGATCCATATAAGTATCGTTACGGCATGCAGCCCGATCCATATATATGTATATGTATAAATATCCTCACAATTGGGGTTCTCAACCTCTCTCAGTCTTTAACTCATAGCCTCTCGGGCACAAAAAATGGAAATTAGGAAACTTAGCCCAGACAGTCCTCACCATTAGGAGTAGTGTAAGAAACCAGTTTTAAATAATTAAGCAGGTAAAACATGACTGAGAGTTTGCTTCTAGCAAGTAAAGTGAGGAAAATAGACAAAATGCTCCTAAGGGTTGCTACATGTCGACACAAGGCCCAAAACACGGCATACATCCCATAATATAGTGTAATACCCAAAACAAGTAATAATATAATATTTCCAAACCAAATACGCGGCTTACTAGTCGCTACGGGATGGACCAAATCACAATCCCTACTGGTTCACGCTCACACGCTCGTCACCTAGTATGTGTGTCATCGTGTTTATCAAAGCAAGTCAAATACCGGGGTTTTGTACCCTCAGTTCCAGATTTACAATGGTTACTTACCTCAAACCGGTGAAACTACTACTCTGCGACACCTTTGCCTCTTAAATCGCCCTCCAATCCCGTCGAATCTAGTCAAAATTAGAATTACGACGTCAGAATATGCTAAGGGAACGAAGCCCAAGCGAAAACAATCAAAAAATACCAAAAATCCCGAAATTACCAAAACTCGAGCCCCGGGTTCACTTCTCGAAACTTAGAAATTCTTACACCAATAGGTTTCTTATCTCCCCACGAATTCATACATATCAAAAAATACTGAAATCGGAGTCCAAATATCCCCTCAAATTCCCATTTAAAGGCCTCTTAAACTCAAGCCCTAATCCTCCATTTTTGCCCTTTAATTCCTTTAATTACATCCCTAAATTCATGAAATACAACCATATAATTGAGTTTTTGGTCCAAAATTCCTTACCTTAACGAAGTCTCTTGGTTTCTCTCTTAGAATCGCCCAAAAAGCTCCAAGGTCGAAGGCAACAATGGAGAAATAACCCAAAATCACGAAATAAAATAACATATATGGTCTGCCCAAGCCTTTTCGCATCTGTGGTCCAAAACCCGCTTCTATGGTACCGCATATGCGGTCAACCCTTCTGCTTCTACGGAAATTCAATAAAGCCAGTCTTTGCCGCATCTGTGATCTATCTACCGCATTTGCGGTTCCGTGGATGTGGCTCCCACAACCGCATTTGCGGATTCCTGATGATCCCCTCCAGAACCGCTTCTACGGTCTCTTCCTTGCACATGCGGTGCCACACCTGCGGCCCCCGGGACCTCAACCAAAAGCACCAACACATCCTAAGACCTTATTCAAACTTGTTCCAATCCTCGAAACACCTCAAACAACATCAAATCACCCGAAACACATCGAATTCAAGCCTAAGTTTCTAAAAAACTTCCGAATTCCACTTTTGATAAAAAACCAACCAAACCACGACCGAATAATCTGAAATGTTCCACACACGTCCCAAATGACATAACGAAGCTACTACAACTCTCAGAATTCCATTCCAACCCCTATATCAAAATCTCGCCTATCAACCGAAAATCGCCAAAATATCAACTTCGCCAATTCAAGCCTAATTCTACTCCACATCTCCAAAACCCATTCCAATCACACTCCTAAGTCATAAATCACCTCCTGAAGCTAACCGAACTATCCGAACTCCCATCTAATCTCTCTAACCTATAAGTCAACATCCAGTTGACTTTTCCAACCTAAGCCTTCTTAAAAGAGACTAAGTGTCTCAAACTTCTCCAAAACCAAATCCGGATTCAATCCAACAAAACCGATAAAGCATAAATGGGGGAAATGGATCGGTAACTCATGAGACGACCGGCCGGGTCATCACAAATCCCCAACGTGCACGCCCACACGCCCGTCACCTAGCATGTGCGTTACCTCAAAGTAGTAAAACGACGCGAAATCTGGGGTTTCATACCCTGAGGACTAGAATTACAATCATTACTTACCTCAAACCGGTCAAATCCCTACTCTGTGATGCCCTTGCCTCTTGAATCAGCCTCCAAATGTCCCGAACCTAACCAAAAGCAATACAATACAATAAATATAGGCCAAGGAACTAATTCTTTACAAAAATCTATCAATTTAGATCAAAATTCCGAAATTCACCCAAACCCAGCCCCCGAGCCCACATCTCGGAATCCGACAAAAATCACCAAACTAGAAAGCCCTTTTACTTACGAGTCTATCCATAACAAATTCATCAAAATTCGACATCAAATGGTCCGTTAAATCCCCAAATCAAACTCTCCAATTTCCAAGACCTTACCCCTCATTTTCATCCCTAATTCTTACTAATTACATGCTTAAACAATTGAAAATCAACATAATCACGAGTATTAGGCTCAAGTAACTTACCTCAACAAAAACCACCTTGATTCCCTCTTCAAAACTTTCGAAAAGCTTCAAAATCTGAATAGAAATGTTGATGAATGACCAAAGATTTGCAAAGTGAGCATTATATACCTTTTGCCTAGGCATCTCGCACCTGCGGCCCTTTTCGCACACCTGCGTGACTCCTGCTGTTCAAACAACCGCACATGTGGAAGCCACTTAAAGTCCAAAGACCGCATCTGCGCCCCAGGTATCGCACCTGCGGGCTCGCAGATGCGTCAATCTCACCGCATCTGCGGCTCCTCTCCTAGACCTTAAATTCCACATCTACGGCTTCCCTACTGCATTTGCGAACTCGCACCTGCGGTCCCCACTCCGCAAGTACAGTAACATCAAAAGCAGCAACTTTAGTTGCCTTAATACTTTTCCAAATCCTCCATTGACCATCAGATATCATCCCGAGCCCTTCGGGAAATCAACCAAACATGCCAACACATCCCATAATATCATTTAAACTTAATCAAACCTTCGAATTTCTCAAAAAAACATCAAAACACCAAATCACCTTCAGATTCAAGCCTAAGAACTTATAAACTTTCAAATACCGCAAACGATGCCGAAACCTGCCAAACCTCGTCCGAATGACCTGAAATTTTGCGCACACATCAAAAATGTACTACGAACCTACTTCAACTTCCAAAATTCCATTTCAACCCCGATATCAAAATTTCCACTGCCGACCGAAAATTGCCAAATTTCCAATTTAGCCAATTCAAGCCTAATTCTACCATGGATCTCCAAATCACCTTTCGAACGTGCTTCCAAGTCCAAAATAACCTAATGGAACTAACTGAACCATCATAATTCACAACCGAGATCGTTTACACATAACTAAAAATCCGGTTGACTTTTCCAACTTAAACTTCTAAATAGGAGACTAAGTGTCTCATTTCATACCGAAACCACTCTGGACCCGAACCAACCAACACGATATGATGAAATACACCTGAGGCACACATAAAGGAGCAGAATGGGGAAAACGGGGCTATACTTATGAGACGACCTGCCAGGTTGTTACATCCTCCCCCTCCTAAACAAACGTTCATCCTCGAACGAGTCTAGAAACATACCTAAAGCCTGACATAGGTGTGGATACCTGCTCCACATCTTTTGCTCGATCTCCCAAGTAGCCTCTTCCATGGGCCGACTTCTCGATTACACTTTCACTGAAGCTATATCCTTTGATCTCAACTTTTGGACTTGCCACTCTAAAAAAGCCACTATGTCCACATCATAAGTCAAATCACCATCTAACTAAACTATGCTGAAATCCAAAACATGACACAGATCGCCGACATACTTCCGGAGCATAGAAACATGAAATATCGGATGTACAGCCGACAAGCTAGGTGGAAAAGCAAGCTCATAAGCCACCTCTCCAATCCTCCAAAGCACCTCAAAAGGCCGAATGAACCGAGGGCTCAACTTGCCCTTCTTCCCAAATATCATAACGCCCTTCATGGGTGAAACCTTCAGTAGAACCTTCTTCCCAACCATATAAGATACATCACGAACCTTTCTATTAGCATTACTCTTTTCTCCTTGAATGAGCTGTACGAAGTCGCTCCTAAATCACTTTCACCTTGTCCAAATCATCTTGTACCACGCCTGTACCCAAAAGCCTAACTCCCGGCTCAAACCAACCTACTGGAGATCTATACTGCCTCCCAATATAAAGCCTCATATGGAGCCATCTGAATACTCGACTGATAACTATTGTTATATGCAAACTCCGTGAGCGGTAGAAACTGGTCCCATGAACCCCCAGAGTTAATAATACAAGCACGCAACATGTCCTCCAATATCTGAATAGTGCGCCCGGACTATCCGTCCATCTGAGGGTGAAAAGCTATGCTCAACTCAAACTGAGTACCCATCTCTTGCTGCACGGCCCTCCAAAACTGTGATGTAAATTGAGTACCTCTATCTGAAATGATAGAAACTAGTATACCATGCAGGCGAACAATCTCTCGGATATAAATCTAAGCTAACCGCTATGAAGAATAGGTAGTACATAGGAATGAAGTACGCGAACTTGGTTAGCCGATCCATAATCACCCAAATAGCATCGTACTTCCTCAAAGTCTGTGGGAGTCTAACTACGAAATCCATGGTGATCCGCTCCCACTTCCACTTTGGAATATCTATTTGCTGAAGCAAGCCACCCGGTCTCTGATGCTCATATTTAACCTACTGACAATTAAGGCACCAAGCCACAAACCCCACTATATGTTTCTTCATTCTCCTCAACCAAACAGTGTTGTCTCAAATCCTGATACATCTTCACGACACCCGGATGGATAGAATACCACGAGCTATAGGCCTCCTTCAGAATCAACTCCCGAAGCCCATCTATATTGGGCACACATATCCGACCATGCATCCTCAATGCCCTGTCATCACCAATAGTCACATCTTTGGCATCGCCATGCTGAACTTTGTCCTTGACAAGGACAAGCAAATGAGAATCATCATAATGGCACTCTCTGATAAGATCAGACAAGGAAGAACGAGAAACCATACAAGCTAGGATCCGACTGGGCTCAGAAATATCCAACCTCACAAACCGATTGGCCAAAGCATGAACATCAACCGCAAGAGGTCTCTCCCCAACATAGATATATGCCAAACTTCCTACTCAAGGCGTCGCCCATCACATTGGACTTTTCAGGATGGTACAAGATAGTAAGATCATAGTCCTTTAGTAGCTCTAACCATCTCCACTGCCTTAAATTGAGATCCTTCTGTTTGAACAAGTGCTGTAGGATACGATGATCAGTAAACACCTCACAATACACACCATAGAGATAATGCCTCCAAATCTTCAACGCGTGAACAATGGCAGCCAACTTCAAATCATGAACAAGGTAGTTCTTCTCATAGGGATTCAACTGACGAGAAGCATAAGCAATCACTCTACCCTACTGCATCAGCACACACCCAATGCGACCCGAGAAGAATCATAATATACTGTATAAGAACCTAAATCTGATGGAAAAACTAACACTGGAGTTGTGGCCAAGGCAGTCTTGAGCTTCTAAAAGCTTGCCTCACACTCATCTAACCACCTGAAAGGAGCACCCTTTTGGGTCAATTTGGTCAAGGGTGATGCCATACATGAAAATCCTTGAACGAACTAACGGTAATAACCCGCCAACCTAAGAAAGCTACGAATCTCTATGGATGAGGACGGTCTGGGCCAACTCTAGATCGCTTCTATTTTCTTTGAATCAACCCAAATACCCTCACTAGACACCACGTGCACCAAGAAAGCCAATGAACTGAGCCAAAACTCACACTTGGAGAACGTTGCATAAACTTCTCATCCCTCAACCGCTGTAACACAACTCTGAAATGCACAGTGTGCTCCTCCGGACTACGCGAGTACACCAGAATATCATCAATGAATATAATAACACACGAGTCGAGATAAGGCTGAAACACATTGTTCATCAAATGCATGAACGTTGCTGGGGCATTGATTAGCCCAAAGAACATCAGAAGAAACTCATAATCACCATATCGGGTCCTGAAAGCTGGCTTTTAAGAATGTCTGAGTCCCTAATCTTCAACTGGTAATACCCTGACCTGAGATCAATCTTGGAGAACACCTTCGCTTCGTGAAGCTGGTCAAATAAATCATCAATACGAGGCAAAAGATACTTGTTATTGATTGTGACTTTGTTCAACTGCCTGTAGTCAATGCACATTCTCATAGTGACATCCTTCTTCTTCACAAATAGGACATGCGCACCCCAAAGTGACACACTAGGACGAATAAACCCCTTATCAAGGAGTTCCTGAAGCTGCTCCTTTAACTCCGGTGGTGCCATACGATACGGCAGAATAGAAATGGGCTGAGTGCACGACACCAAATCAATACCGAAGTCAATATCCCTGTCCGGTGACATGCCCGATAGGTCTGCAGGAAACACATCCAGAAATTCCCTCACTACCGGAACTGAATCCATGGTAGGAGTCTCTGCATTGAAGTCCCTCATGAAGAACAAATAAGAAAGATAACCCTTCCCAACCATCCGCTGGGCCTTCAAAAATTAAATCACTCTACTGGGAACATAATCTGATGAACCTCGCCACTCAATACGTGGCACCCCCGGCATAGCCAACATCACTGTCTTAGCGTGACAGTCCAGAATAGCATGACATGGAGACAACAATCCATACCTAAAATTAACATCAAAATTAACCATACTAAGCAACAAAAGGTCCACTAGGGTCTCCAAACCCCCAATAGTCACTGAACAAGACCGATATGCGCGATCCACAACAATAGTATCGCCCATCGGAGTAGATACACAAACGGATGAAAAAAGAGACTCATGGGACACATCCAAATAATGAGCAAAATACAATGACACATATAATAAAGTGGAACCAGGATCAAATAATACAGAGGCATCCCTGTGGAATCGAGACAATACCTGTGATCACAACATCTGAAGCAATAGCATCTGGTTCGGCTAGGAGTGCATAGAAACAAGCCTGACCACCACCTGATCAACCTCCCCCTCTAGGGCGACACCTAGCTGACTGTCCTCCACCCCTAGTTGATTGGTGGGGTGATGAAGTAACTAGTGCTGAAGTATAAGGCTGACTCCTCTGTTGAGGCGGACCCCCATGACAATGAGGACATTGCCTCCACATATTCCCCAACTGCCCACACTCATAACAACCCCCTGGTATTGGTGACGAGGATTGAAAGGAACCCCTAGCACTAGTACGACTGGTAGAAGAACCTGGCATGGAGGAGCCTTAAACTAATGGAGCACTGGACGAACTCTAGGCTGGGAGTGCACTAAGTGATGAATGGACCTGATGAGAACTATGAGAACCATGGCCCGATGATGCCCCACGATGAACTAGGCGAGCTGACTGAGCATGTCTGAATGGACGGACTCTGCCGTGCTAGAACTGGCCCCCATGAGAAGCACCACCAAACTACCAGATCCTTGAGGCTTTTGACCTCCCTCTCCACTCAATCCTGACGGTGAATCGACTCTATGTCTGAGCAATGTCAACAACCTCCTCAAAAAAAGCACTAGACATTCTCTCTCTAGTCATAAGAATCTGTAACTGATACAAGAGGCCATCCACAAACATACTGATCCTCTCCCTATCTGCGTAGACCAACCAGATAGCATGACGGGATAACTTAGAGAACCTCATCTCATACTGCATCACAGTTATATCATCCATATGCAACTGCTCGAACTGCCTACGCAGGTCCTCTCTACAAGACTGCGGCACATACTTCTCCAGAAAGAGAACATAGAACTACTGCTAGGTGAGGGGCGCTGCACCAATAGGCCTACACTTCTCATAAGCCTCCCACTAAGTAAAGGCAGCTCCAGAGAATGGAAAGGTAATGAACGAGACCCCACTGGTCTCCGGAATACCTGTTGTACGAAGAATCCTCTGAAATTTATCCAAGAAACCTTGGGCGTCCTCGCCCTCTACCACCGAAAGTCGGAGGTTGAAGTCTACCAAACCTCTCCAACCTATGATGCTCGTCATTAGGCATGACTGGTACCACATATTCCTGAGCAGGTGCAATCGGCTAGGCTGGTGGTGCCTCCGGTGTCTGTAGTCCCTGAATAACCTACGGGCGTCTGAGTGCCTCCCTCGACCTAGGAAGTAGCTACTGTAGTAGAATCAACGACCAACTGAGCAAGACTGGTGCACACGGTCAGACTCTAATCTAAGGTCTCCTGAAGACTTGGGATAACAATAGGCGCAGTCGGTGCCTAGGCTGGTCCCACTGGAGCATCCACAACTAGGACCTGATCATGAACTGGGGCGGTTGGTGGATCTGTAGGTGCTGCTCCAGCTGTTGTGCGGGCTATAATCCTGCCCCTACGACAGCCTCGATCGCGACGTCGGCCCCTCGCGGCCCCAACTGGTGGTACAGGTGGCCGTCTGTCCTAACCGGTAGCACGTCTCCTCACCATTTGTGAGAGAATAAAATCACATAAGTTTAGTTACCAAAATCAACAGATTCAGATGACAAAAATTCAAGAATGTGAAGCTTTCCTAAAGGTTCTGCAACCTCTCGAAGATAAGTATAGACGTCTCTGTACCGGTCCAGAAGACTCTACTAAACCCGCTCATGACCCGTGAGACCTATGTAACCTAGGCTCTGATACCAACTTGTCACGACCCAAATCTACCATGACGTGATGGCACCTATCGTGGAACTATGCAAGCTGACTCTTTTACCAAAAACAACCCGATATTTCAATTTAAAGATTACTTCAAGCTATTTAATTAATAAAACTTCATAAGATAAATTTGAACAACAAAGTACGGAAAGAAAAGTCTGACATCGGGGTGTCACTAGTCATGAGCATCTACTAAGAACTGTCTGATAATACTAAGACTAATACAGTCTAGAAAATAACTAATAACATTTATAGGAAGATAGGAGGGAGAAGAGCAGGGTTGCGATCGCCATGCATGTACCTTTCTAACTCCAACAGATCCGCGACGGATGAAATCAATACTCGCTAGCACGTCCAGCAACCCCTGGATCTACACACAAGGTGCAGGGAGTAACGTGAGTACACCAACTCAGTAAGTAATAATAATAAATAAAGACTGAGCAATAGTGACGAGAAGTAAAACACATAAAGTCCACATAACGAAATCTCAAAAAATTACAACATACTTTCAAATCAGTACGTGAGTCAAATCATCTCGTTTAAAATCCAGTTTTTGATAAGAATCATTTGAAGATATTTATCAATAGTTTCAACAGAGGCTCAATGCAAAAGAGAGTAAAAGTGATAAAAATCAAAAACATCCCCTCGGGCAAAACATCACTCATAAGCAGGCCCTTGGGCAGAATATCACTCATATACATCCCCTCGTGAAAATCTCACAGTCACTCGTATGCAGCCCCTCTAGCATATCTCATATCACTCACTCAGGGTACCCGCTCTCGCTAGGGGTGTGCTGACTCCGGAAGGGCTCATTCAGCCCAAGCGTTATAACAAGGCACCTCGTGGCATAAATCAATTAAGCCATCGGCCTCACATAATCATGAATCAGTAAAAACATGCTACAATGCGCAGCCCGATCCCATAATATCCTCACAAAAAAAGGCCCTCAGCCTCACTCAGTCATAAGTTTCTCAAGCCATTTGGGCTATCAGTAAAAATAGGGTGCTCAGCCCCAAATAACATTTCATATGCATTAAAACGGGATAATAAAGACTGGGTTATGAAATCAGTAAATATAGCATGACTGTATAACTTTTCAATCAAAATAGTGAGAGGATAATAAGAAAAGGTCCATAAGGTCAAAATAGCTTTGGCACAAGGCCCAAATGTGGCATAAGGCCCAATTTATAGAAATTCTTTCTAAAACACATAAGTATCATATAGCTTCAATCAAATACGCAACTTTATTAGTTGCTATGAGACGGATCAAGTCACAATCCCTAATGGTGCACACCCACACGGCCGTAACCTAGCATGTTCATCACCTCAAAGTAGTAAAACAATGCGAAATTTGGGGTTTCATACCCTCAGGACTTGATTTACAATCATTACTTACCTCAAACAGGTCAAATCCCTACTCCGCGACGCCCTTACCTCTGGAATCGACCTCCAACATCCCGAATCTAACCAAAAGCAATACAATACAACCAATATAGATGAAGGAACCAATTCCAAATGAAAAACTATCAATTTAGACCAAAATTCTAAGAAATTCACCAAAACCCGGCCCCCGGGCCAAAGTCTCCAAATCCGACAAAAATACAAAACTAGAAAGTTGTTTCACTCACGAGTCTATCCATACTATATTCATTAAAATCCGACATCAAATGGTTCCTTAAATCCCCAAATCAAACTTTCCAATTTCCAAACCCTAACCTCTCATTTTCATCCCTAATTCCTACTAATTACATGCTTAAACAACTAAAAATCACCATAATCACAAGTATAAGGTTCAAGTAACTTACCTCAACGAAAACCCCCTTGATTCCTCTTCAAAACTCTCCAAAAGCTTCAAAATACGAATAGAAATGGTGATGAATGACCAAAAATCGCGAAGTGTGAATTATATACCTTCTGGCCAGGCATCTCGCACATGTGACCGTTTTCTCGCACCTGTGCGACCGCTCTTGCGGTTCAAACAAATGTATATGCATAAACCACTTAAAGTCCAAAGACTGCATTTGCGCCCCAGGCATCGTATTTGTGGGCCCGCATATGCGTCAATCTCACCGCATATTCGGCTCCTCTCCTAGCCCTCCAATTCCGCATCTGCGACCTCGTACTTTTATAATAATATAAATAGATTATAATTCAAAAAAAAAAATATTATCCAAAAGAATTCTCGAAAAAGTTATACAACTGAATAATATAAGTAAGTAATATGAAAATTATTTGACAAGTGTTCGTTTTAAATTATCATACGCATTTAACTCCACTTTTCCTATTGATTGTACTTCCACCCTTGTTAACATGTAGTTTGTGCTTAAAACTTTACATAAAATATCTTATCACCCCAGAAGAGTTTCAAAATTTACTTAGTTACTCGAAGGATTTTGGGCCATTTTCGATTTGTGAGTTTCAATTAATTTTGAAACAGAAATATTTGACTTAAGATCAAAATTTCTACCTAGGTGTTTGGAATTTTATTAGGTTTTGTAGCAGTACAAAAATGAGTAAAAAATTACAATATTATTTTGTTGAGGCTTGATGGCAAATAATTGAGCAAAGGATCCCTCACTTTTTTAGATATTTTTTTGTGTGCAAATAATCCATTACTTTGACAAATTGGTTATTGTTAGTCAATTCGTATTACTGTAATAAATAATAAAAATAGTAAACTTTTTGAAATAGAAAAAGATAGAAAAGTTAATAGCAATAGAATGCCGAAATAATATCTGAAAATAATTTCGGAATAAATTGAGCCCACTAAGCGTGTCTTTAAGAAAATTATTCCCCTCAAGTACCGTAGGTACTGTAATATTATCCTCCCATAATAGAACGATTTAACTCACTGGAGTGTTGATACTAAAAACGCCGGTGAAACAACGAACCACTCGAAGGTTGTAAAACACATTGGAAATTTTTATGCAAAAGAAGAAGATCAGAAAATTTCGTAAGGTAAGATTCTGGAATTCAAAGCATATTTATAGACTTTCTGGCATTGTTTCTAAAAAGGTTTGCAACCTTTCAGAAACAGCAATAGATGATGGAACAGGTGGAGATATTTCTGTGTGAAATATTGCGGGAAAGAAAACGATCGGAGCGGGTCGCGGGTCCTGGGTTATTTCGGGTTGAATTTTTGTTAATTAATTAAATAATTTGAAGAAATTTTGCCAATCAATCAATTGTTCGAAGCCAAAGCCGAGCACGACGACGATGGTGCGAGGTTTACCTTCTTCTTAACTCTTTAAAAGCTAGAAGAAGAGCAATTATATAGATATACCCATCAAAAGTTTTTTCTTCCTCCAATATGGGACAATGTCCCTTTGTCAAAGAGGGAAATTCAAATATTTCATTTTCCATCTATTTCTCATTTACCCTCTTTAAGCTAAACCAGGCTTAAAAAGCCTAAAAGTTGTTTTACTCAATTATCGAATACTCATTTGTTTGATTAACTAACAACAGCTTTCTTAGTTCAAACCAAATTACTGGGCTGCAGCTTTCTTTTATGAAGCTCCACTATGACTTCAACTACCAACAAAGTCAAAATATGCTAGAAATTTCATCTTATTTGTCTAAGCTTTGTGTGAAGAATTACTCGGTGGTCGGAGATAATAGGTGCCAAATAAAAAAGTTCAAACTGAATACAAATTGACATAGAAACTATTATTATTAACCCAAAAAAAAAAAACCACTATAACGACTAAAGGGAGAAGGTCCAAAATTATTGGTAAAAATAGCATGGTATAGCCAATTTTCGGACTGGTCAATCAAAAATAGCCAGCGTTTATCAAGTCAATGAAAAATAGCCACTGTTTTGCTGCAATATAGACCGGTCCAGCATAATATACTGGAGTTCGGTGCACTTGTGTATGAACTCAAGCATATTATGCTAGACTGGTATACTTTGCTGGCTCCAGTATAATATACTGGAGACTGGAGCACTAGTGCTCCAAACTCAAGTAAGTGCTCCAAACTCAAGTATATTATACTGGACCATTATACTTGCTGGAACTCCAGTATATTATGCTGGAGTTCTAATGTATTTATGCTGGAACTCCATCATATTATGCTGGAGTTCCAGCGTACTATCCTGAAACTCCAGTATAATATGTTGGAGTTCAAGTATACTTATGCTGGAACTCCAGCATAATATACTGGAGTATTTTCTGGATTTTGAACAGTGTTTTTGCTAAGATTTATCTTTACATAAAAAGTGGCTAAATTTCGATTACTTTTAAAATTGGGCTATTTTTGAACGACGAGTTGTAAATCTGGCTATTTTTAAAAATCTCCCTAATTATTGTTATGGTTGATGAAGTAGTTTATTTTTGGTAAAAATAAGTACGGGCTGGCATAGCCAGCGTTAGCAAATTCATTGAAAAATAGCCACTATTTTGCTGCAACACGAAAAGTTCCAGCATAATATACTGGAGATCGGTGCACCTGTGTATGAACTTCCAGCATATTATGTTGGAACTCCAACACGCGAAAAGGTTCAGTATATTATACTGGAATTCCAGTATATTATACTGGATTATTTTTACGGATTTTGAACAGTGTTTTCGTTCAGATTTATCTTTACATGAAAAGTGGCTAAATTTTAATTACTTTTGAAATTAATATAACCTTGCAAGTATAAGTAATGATCTCAAAGGCTTTGTCTTGTAAGCATACTAAATTATAAACAACAAATTGCAACCAAAAAAAAAAAGGCAACACTAGCCTATAGTCAAATGTTAATAAGAGGCCTTAAACTTTTAATTATATATAAATATATATTAAAAAAAGTTTAAGTCTCTTATTAAAATATGACTTTAGGCTACTAATTAAAGATTAGCCCTTGTTCCTCCTCCATTATCCCACATTACCATAGCTTAGCATTTACCTATTTATAGTTGTCAAACACTCATTTGGCACTATTATTAATGTGGTACTACTTTATTGCTGGAACGAAAATATCATCTATTAGTACTACAACTTTGTTTATTAGTTATAGAAAATTGAACACCCTCTTTACTGTTTTACTAGTTTGGTATTTGTTTTCTTTATTGTGTTTGTTTTAGTTTAGCTTGACATTTGTTCCATCTTTTTAATATTTTATTTTCCGATTGAGAATTTTCATGAATTTTTCAGCATATTTTGCTTTGGTACTGGCTGTCCGTGGTTGATCCATTGAAACTGAAATACGCTTTGTTTGAATGTTTCATTCTTGTTTTCTTTGTTTCAATCATTTTCTTCTAGTTCAAGGATTTCAACTTATTTCGCATTGTGGGTACAAATGAAAAAAAGGTTGATTTAATTAATTGCAAATTAGCAATTTTGTGGTTTTAAATAGGCATAAATTAAGCTCCAAAATGGAACCGTTAATGAGAAAGGGTAATATCAGCTCAGATTACTAATGGTAAGTGCCTGATTGAGCTCAACTCTAAAAACGGATGGCAAAAGAAAAGGAAAAATGACACTGTATAGTAAAATTAATAGCCGAAAAATATATAATTTTTTTATATTTTTTGTATATATATACATTATTGTATATTATAAGCAAAAATTATATAAATTTTATTAAAAATCTTCGGCTATCAAACGTAAATAGTTTCTGGCGGGGGCTAAAAGTGATAATACCCAAATAAAATTCACATAAAGGCATGCCAAAAACATGCCAAAGTAGCTTGCAATAAGATGTTAGCATATTTCTATATAGAGTACAACATATCGTCCTAGACTTCTAAACCACAGGAACTCAGTTTTCCTCACACTACATGAATGAGAGTCAGTCAAGAGGTACTTAATTTTCCCCCCGACTCATGTTCCAAAACTCAACTTCATACTCTAGCACACGTATAACAATTGCCTCAGCTTTTGAGATGATATCTTCAGGTGACCTCTCGAGACGACGATTAGCTATATCTTGAAGAGACCGACAATACCGACCAAAATCATCATTGCCCCATCTTTGACAAGTCTCTTTTAGTTCTTCTGAAGTTTTTGAGCCATCTGCTAAACAATGCGCATAACTTTCTTGATAGACAGCTTCAATTGCCCAAAAAGCTGTAACGGCAACAGTATATTCTACTTCAGGGCTCATTAGGCTTTCCAAAAATCTGGCAAGAAAAGAGACACAGGCAATCAAAAGAAATCCCTATGGAAGACGGAATATAAGGGGATCAGGATGACAAAACATGTCTCTGATATTGCTTTAGCTTACTAAGAAAGAAAGGTCAGGGGATTCTTAGGCACAAGTAAAACATGATCTGTATTTCATATCTCATCTTTTGTTACAAAATAAAAAACCGCAGAGTGATTCTAATGCAATGCTTGAACACTGTAAATTTGCTTATCGTTCCATATTAACAGCAAAAGCAACTACATACTATATCAATCAACTTTAACAGAGAAGCAAAACTAGGAGCTTGAATACGAGTTCAGAGGATCTTAAAAAGTCTATAAATTTGACCAATTAGCCAGAGTACATGATTAAATTCTCTGGGGCGTGAAAAAAGCTAAGCAAAACCTGCCTTGTTAAATAAGAAAGGAGGAGTGAGTTGTAGAATATAAACCAATCGGGGTTGGAATGCATCTTCAGATATTGTCAAATCAGAATTGTTGAACTCTCAACAGCTTTCTAAGATAAAGAATGACTATAATAGATAGACACAAGACAACCTATATCATGTTGAACACAAAAACATGACAAAGGCATAGAGATTATAGTAGGGGACAACTAAGAACCACCAAAACGAGATTCGCTTAATTACAAAGAATGCATAAATATGTTGTATTTATGATAGTGCACTTTATACCTGCAATATTCCAGGTTGGCCTTTTGAGGAACAATACTGGGCAGCGAAACACCCCATTTAGATGCTTCTCTCTTGAACCATGATATCTCATCATTCAATGCCGCAACACCACCTAAGATAACCTCTATGTCTGAATCATCGTCCGACTGCTTCCAAGCTTTCAGTAGTAAACTTGCTACAAAAGGGACAAAGGCTCTAACGAATATATAATCTTGCCCCTGCATCCAACTTCTAATCTTTAACTGATAGAAAACTGCATGAGCTTGCAAGGAAGAAACTGAATACAACATGACAGATATTTCCGTTTCAGAAATAAAAACAAGAGATGCAAAGTGTCACACCTCATATAAAATAGTTAAAGCTCAAATACAGAAACAATCAAAGCCCCGTCAAGTCTAGTTGCGAGTTTGCTGAATATGTGGCAGCAACTATGGCTGACTAGAATGTTTGTGGTTGAGAGTTTGTTAGGGGATATGCATTAGAAACTCGCATTGAATCCAATTTTTCAGGCCATGAACAAAAGATATTGAAGTTACCTATCATTACATTCGATTGAGCTGAACAAAAGTTCCTACAGATAATCAAATAAAGATAATTAAAAGGCTCTAGTATAGCCTAAACTTCTAGCTTTTTAGAACAGCACTTTTGAGTCATTGACAGTAAGCATACACCTATTCATTTAGGTTTTTCACTACTTGTTTCACCTAGTCAGATCGTTGTTCCCAATTTGTTTATTACTAGTGGTAGATAAGTTACATCCTTTAATTGCAAGATTTTCTATAAGTAGTTGGATAGACTTTAGTATATACTTGTCTTACTCTATGCTATATATATATACAGCAACAACAAGTCCAATATAATCCCACACAAGTGGTGTATGGGGAGGGCAGTGTGTGGGCAAACTTTATCCTACCTTGAGGGTAGATAGGTTGTTTTCAATAGACCCCCTGCTTAAGGAATGATAAAAAGAAAGCAGTAGCAACAACAAGATAATAAGAAAACAAGCAGAATGATCAACATGTAGTAATATAGATCTACCAATAATAGAATACAAATTTAACTACTAATACTACTGGTATGGGGTAGTCACACTCGACTCCCTACTAATCTTCTACCCTAATTCTCGACCTCCACGCCTTCCTATCAAGGATCATATGCTCGGTGAGCTGAAACAATACCAAATCCTGCCTAATCACTCTTCCCAGTACTTCTTTGATATATATATATATATATATATATATATATATATATATATATATATATATCAAACATCGGATGTAATTTTTAATTCCAGCAAATACAAAAGAAAGTTTTTTTCTCCATCAATTCCTAATAGGTACTTCTAAACTTTCTTTTGGGTGCAGGTGGATTCCATGAAACTTGCCCGGTTAGCATAAAGTTTCTTAAACCAAGAAACAGAAAAATAGTACTTACTCCAGAGTTCAAGAAAAAATAATACATTTTTATTTTGTAGCCCTAAACAAAAGCTATAGAATTGGAATTTTAAGCTACATAAAGGGGTCAACAGAACAAAAAAGAAATAGTTCGGCGAACGGAGGAAGTATTTTCTTTTAAATGCTTATAAATTTGGACAAAAAAAAAATTACCAGCCATCTTTTGAAGGCGGAGAGTTGGACAGACCCATCACGGATGCTCAGAGTAAATGGGTGTCTTGTGGCAGCTGCATATAGCTGATGGTGTTGATTCAGCCATTTTTCGATCATCGGAACTTCTTGTTTAGCTCCTTGCATTTCCTAATTTTTCTTCTTTCTTTGCTACTGAGACTTTTTAGTTTTTCCATTTGGAAGGGTGGACAAATCGAGGTAGTGCGAATTTGGAAATGGGGCGGGTTTGAATGGGTCGAAAAAGAAGGAATTTTTTCATTCCGATACATTATTGAAAACTTTATTATCCTTGGGGTGTCAATGGTTCGTTTCGGCCGATTATTTTATAAAATTTATACCATACCAATTTTTCGATTATCCTATTATGTATAACCAAAATTAGATTTTTCGAAACCGTCCCAATCATGTCGGTTTCTCTTCGGTATCGGTACGGTTCGGTTAATTTTCGATATTTTCTTAAGTATCATGTAAAATTCACCAGTAAAAATTGGATGCAATAACATATGTTCTTTTATAGAATTTAGCAAAACTCTCTAGACATTTTTACTATTTAAGGGGTGATGAATTAAAAATAAATAATAAAATATGGCTAGAGTATAGATCCATCAACTATTCTATAACAACATAAAAGAAACCAAATAAAGGCAAAAAAAGTATAAATCACACGAGTGGAAAGATATTAACCAAGTTGGGACTCAAGAATAAAGTCTATAGAAGATGAAATATTCAAAAAGATAAATCTAAATTATATGAAAGGAAACATATTCATTACATGTAGTTTGCTACTTATAATCGCTAGAATACTTGTGTCTTGCTAATAAAGATACTTGAAATAACTTAGTTTAAGTAGAAGTAGCATAATAGATTTTAGGAATTAGTATTTTGAGTTTAATTACTTGTTGGTTTATAATAGTTTTCATAATTCCAAGGCCCAAAGGAAAATATAATGTATTATTATTTTTAAACTTACTAGATAAATATATATTCCACATGTAAAATTTATTCGGTACGGTTCGGTATTTTTTCGGTTTATTTTTATAAAATAAAAAACCTACCCTAATTATCGGTGCGGTTATAAATTTATATAAAAACCTACGGTTTCTTAAAAAGAAACCTAAAAATCGGTTCGGTACGGTACGGTTCGGTCGGTTTAGTCGGTTTTCGAATATCCATTGACACCCCTAATTATCCTAAACGTTCATGTTTAGTAAATAATCTTACTTACACAAGTTTTATTTACAAAATATATATATTCCACCTTAAAAGCTCTCAATCCATTAATAATGTCCTCAATTAAGGAATTTAATTACACTTTTTTTTTCTCTCCTTTCTTTCTTTTCTCTCCAGATTGAACTTATATTTAGGGATTTAAAGAATCTAATCCCTTATATCTCTGAGTACTGTTACTGCAGAGCTGGATTTTTAATTCCGAAAGAGGGAATGGATATGGGTTTACGTTTGGATATGATGCCGGAATAAAAGTGGAAACCTCTCTACTTTCTAATAATTAGACATTTCTGTTTAACCAAAAACTGGAATTTTGACTAAAGTTATAATTTAGAAGAACACGGGTTACTAATAATCACAAGAATGTATAAAAGAAAATAAGTTGGATAGCCAGAATATAATCTAATAAAATAAGTAAACCAAAATATATTCGGATGATCTTTCTTGTCCTTACAAATGTTCAATCATCTCCCTTTTATAGCTATTTTGGAATGTATGCGTCTTGATTTTCTCATAATAAAGTTATTATGGGCAATAAATGACATTGAATACTACGTTATACATAATCATTATATTTAAGACAGATTCTCTAACGTTTTCAGCATTTAATGGGACCTTCGCGTGCTGCCAAATTCATTCCCTTGATTCTTCATGATTATTGAACTTAAATGTCTTGAATAGGTACGGGCGTTGAATCCTTTGAATAACTGCCCGTGCCTCTTTCTTTGCTTTTGCTCGCTTCTATTATCACTCGTACCTCTTGGCTAATTGTAACTCTTTGACTATATGACCAGCTTACGTGTCATGACACGTCATATATTTTTTAATATGTAAACTCAATTTTTTCCAATACAGATAGTCCCCTCACTTGTCATATATTCATCAATTGAATATTTATGAAGTGGATTTCATTAAAAACGGGAATTTTTGTCACCATTAATGCTGTGACAGAATTGACGCTTCAATTGTCACTTCCATTTAATGCATTTCACACGTATCACCCTCCTATTGGTTCTACAGTTTTGCAGCATTTTTTTAGGCTTTCTTTTTGGCTTCCCTGTTCACGAAGTGTCAGTTATCATTATTATGGTCCTTCCATCATTGTACTTTTTCCTTTTTACGGTTGCTCATCAGTATAAATATAGCTTCCTTCTTTGTCTTTACCTCATAAAGCTTTACTGAATACTTTTTTCCTCAAATCTCTGTTTGTTTCTTCCTCGTATCATCCTTTTTTATTATGTCTTCATTGAACCCTAACTCTAGAAGGGCTTCCATTGTTGATACATTCCCTAGTGTTCCCAGTAGGGGTAGGATGGGAGGTAGACACTGTAGTTCGGGAACTGCTCGAGGCTCTTCTATTTTATCTCCTAGTTCTAGTGCTTCTTCTAGAACTAGAGGTTCTCTTTCTCAAAAATCTTCCTCTAGGGGTAAAGAACCTTCCAAACCATTACGCGAGCCTTTAGTAGAAGAGATAGATCCTACATAATAATTTTTTTATCATGACTGTAAGCACGTGATTTTTGCCCTACATGAAGATAACTCCTAAAAAATAGATTAAAATAATTTTT
This sequence comes from Nicotiana glauca, assembly GCA_026770625.1. NCBI lineage: Eukaryota > Viridiplantae > Streptophyta > Magnoliopsida > Solanales > Solanaceae > Nicotiana > Nicotiana glauca. The sequence goes on from MU755611.1 coordinate 23,149, forward strand.
ATTGATTTTATAGGAATTTTCCTTTATTTAGTTACATTTCATGCATTTTAATATTTTAAAATTATAATAATAAATACAAAAAAAAATATTGCATAGAATTTAGGTTTTATCAGAAGTCATTTGGTTTTCGTAAAAATTAAAATTCACAAAAAAATATTTTATTTTTACACCTTTTCCTTTTGTTGATTTTTCTCTTCTAATTTAGGATTAAATAATTTTTATAATTACTATAATTTTAGATAATTTAGGTTTTTAATTCTAGGATTTTTAATAAAAAAGAAGATAAAAAGAAACTGGGAATAAAAATTGGAAGAACCCTTCCCCCAAAAATATTTTTTCCCCAAAAGATTTTTCCCCATACGAGGCCTTCCCCCAAAATATTTTCCCACCAAAAGGCATCCCCCCAAAAATATTTCCCCCCCAAAAGACCTTCCCCCAAATATTTCCCCTCC
>MU755611.1:40109-64630 GCA_026770625.1 Nicotiana glauca
TACAGAGAACTAAGGCTTAGTTGTATCTGTTTAATATCACTAAGAAGACAAGACTGAAAATAAATAAACAGTTAAAAAACTAACTATGCTTGAATTGTAAACAATTGAAATAAAGGTCTAAGGTAATGGTTTCCCCCGTTGTTGATTTCCTTAGTTGTATGTTTCTTATAGTTTTGACTTAGTTGCCTCTATCAATCATGAACTCTCCAGCTATCATAAATCTCTCTCAAGCAATTATGATAATTTACTAGACGTACTCTCTCAAACTACGCTAGCTAGATTCGCATTACAGTTCACTTAGATCGCACCAGAGGTATCGTTATCTCTAATCCAACCTCTAAACCCTCGGTTATGACTCTCGCCTATACTCCGGGAGTGATGTTGTTCAAACAACTACCTAAATATGCACTCTCTCTCAAGNAGAGATAAACAACTAATTCAAAACTATATTAGTATAACAACCAAATCATCCCCAACAGGTTTTACCAAAACCTTAGATTAAAAAAGTTAGCTACTCATGAAAATAACAAAAATCACAAAATAATTCATATTCAAAGGTAAAAGAACAAAGAAGAAGATTAAAGATTGATGCCCAATGATCCTCCTTGCCTCTTTAGGTCTAATTTGTATCCAAAATATGTCCCCTCCTTGTTCTTAGTCGGCCTCCTACATTTAATATAGGGTTTAGGGCTTAAAATCCCTTATTTTGCACTTTGGTCTCTGAAATTTACGTGTTCTGCCGTGGTCCCACTGCGGTTACGCCGGGACCGCGGCCAAATAGGTCCTCTGAATCTTTGGTAATGTTCTGTCGCGGTGTTCTACCGCGTTCCTATAGTAATCACGATTTTTCACCCTGTTCCATTTGGAATTTGAAAAAACGTAAAACATGAGAGTTGTAGATTTTTGAGTTAGCTTTCCAACAATATATTGTGGAGCCCAAATAGAGTTCTGAGAAAAACTTTATGTCTATTTTACTATACAGTACACAATATGCCTCCTCGAGTCTTCGTTCGTACTTAATTATCAAATTTGACCCCCGAACCTGATCCCGGCTTAATTCCTTGAGCTTTTACTCAGACTTCAAAGCTCCAAATCACTTGAATTCATTTTATAACATCTATATAGCTCGAAATCACTCCTACAAGGCATAAAATGTACCGTTAGTGCAAAACACTAGCGGTTAAAGCGCAACCTCAACTAAAGTGCAGTAAATTAGCGTGTAATGATCGACTAAAATACGTAATTATAGCCTATCATAAATATTTCACTACTATTTTGAAAGCGGCTATACAATATTATTTTTCCTAATCTATACCTTTTCCTTTACCCTAAGTCCCTTACCCTATTATTTCCTCTACCACATTTAAGGAATGATCATATTTAAAGATCAAGAGAATGAAGTTCAAATTAATGAAAAACAGAATTAGCCGTGATGATGTGTTTTGTTTTGTTTTGTTTTGTTTTTTTATACCGTTAAAGTGTTGGTGGCATACATTTGATCCTTTACTTTAGTTTTATTGCATATGCTTGTTGACACAATTTTTATATTATAAATGGTGTTCGTCTTATTTTAGCTTCTTTGTGTCCATATTAGTTAGGCGCGTTTATAGAGATATACTTTTCGTGGAATCCCGCAAATTTTCTTATTGATGTAATCGATAACCGAATTGATAAGCCCCCAAAATCGATAAATCGAAATAAAAAAAATCGAAACCTTATTGAAACGATAACGATAAGCATATGTACAAATCGATAATCGATAAGTAATTATCGATAAGGGTCGAAATCGAATGTGCACCCCTAATCTCAACTGGAATTAAATTTTCTGCTCCATAAACCAATGAAAATGGTGTTTCCCCCGTACTTGTTTTTGTTGTTGTGCGATATGCCCATAAAACACCAGGTAGCACTTCTGGCCAATTTTCTTTTGATTCTTCCAAACGCTTCTTTAAATTATTGATAATAACCTTGTTTGTTGACTCTGCTTTCCCATTATCTACCGGATGATAAGGTGTGGACGTAATCCTTTTAGTTTGCCAACTTTGAAAAAATCTGTGATTTGAGCTCCTATAAACTGAGGGCCATTATCACATACGATCTCCGTCGGTACACGAATCGGCATATGATATTTTCCAAATAAAATCTTTGACTTCCTTTTCTCGTACTTGTTTAAAGGCTCGTGCCTCTACCCATTTAGTAAAATAATCAGTAAGTACGAGCAAAAATTTTACCTATCCTTTTGCTTGTGGTAATGGACCCACGATATCCATTCCCCATTTCATGAATGGCCATGGTGCGATGACCATATGTAATAACTCTGTGGGTCTATGCATATTATTACCGTACCTTTGTCATTTATCACATTTCCCCACAAAACGTTTTGCTTCTTCTTCCATTTTAGGCCAACAATAACCTGGTCTTATTAAGGTTCTTACCAGTGACCTTCCCCCGGTGTGATTCCCACAATGCCCCTCATGTATTTCTCTCATTACATACTCCGTTTGAGAAGGTCCGAGGCATCTAGCTAAGGGACCACCAAACATTTTACTATATAAGTTGCCCTGGTTTAAGCAGTACCGAGCAACTTTTTTTCGAAGCGCATGAGCTTTTTTCTAGTCATCAGGGACGGTTTCATACTTCAAAAGAGCAACAATCTTATTCCTCCAATCCCATTAAATTTTTAAAATTTACCTCATTCTTGTCAGGGTCGAGAACTGAATGAAATAAATGAATAATCGAGGTGCTTACATCACTCGCCACGTCAGCCGCAGATGCGAGATTAGCTAAGGCGTCTGCTTCGAGATTCTCATCCCTTGGTATTTGTGTAACTTTTCAGGAATTTGCTTTATTAATTCCCGCACCTTTTCTAAATATTGTTGCATCCTTGTTTCCCTGGCTGTATAAGTCCCCAACATCTGATTAACCACGAGTTGAGAATCATTTTTGATTATAATTTTATTTATGCCAAGTTCTCGTGCCAATTCTAAACCTGCAATCACAGCCTCATACTCTTCCTCATTGTTAGTTATAGAATGACATTTGATAGCTTGTCGAATGGTTTCACCCGTAGGTGGTAACAAAGCAATCCCTAAACTTGTACCTTTTACGTTAGATGAACCATCAACAAATAAAGTCCAAGTTTCTGGATTAGCTCCATTGAGCACCTGTAATTCTTTTTCTGCTTGTAATTGTATCCCTTAACTTAAATCATCCACGAAATTAGCTAACACTTGCGATTTTATAGCAGTTCTAGGTTGGTATGTGATTTCGTATTCACTTAACTCTATAGCCCACTTAGCCAACCTACCTGATAATTCATGCTTGTGTAGGATATTACATAAAGGGTAGGTGGTTACCATAGCAATAGGATGACACTGAAAATAAGGTCTTAATTTCCTAGATGTCATGATTAATGCAAGTGCGAGCTTTTCTAATTAAGGATACCGCGTCTCTGCATCTAACAAAGATTTACTAACATAATAGATGGGGGATTATTTACCTTGTTCTTCTCGGACCAAAACAATACTTATCGCTACTTCTGAAATAGCAAGGTAAATGAGTAGTCTTTCCCCAATCTTTGGTTTCGCTAGCAAAGGTGGATTTGATAAGTATGCTTTCAAATTCTTGAGTGCCTATTGACACTCTTCGCTCCATTCAAAATGATCCTGCTTTTAAAGAGCTGAGAAGAATTTAAAACACTTCTCTGATGATTTAGAAATGAATCTTCCCAAGGCTGCAATTCTCCCAGTTAATCTTTGAACTTCTTTCTTGTTCGAAAGTATATTAGGGATTTATTCAATGGCTTTAATCTGTGCAGGATTCACTTCAATACCACGCTTAGAAACAAGAAACCTAAGAATTTACCTGATGCAACACCAAATGCACATTTTTCAGGATTTAACTTCATACTAAATTTCTGCAAAATTTTAAATATTTCAGACAGATGCGATGTATGATCTCCAGAATGCTGAGTTTTAACAAGCATATCATCGATATAGACCTCCATGGTTTTTCCCAAATGCTCTTGGAACATTTTAGTTACTAGTCTCTGATATTTTGCACCTGTATTTTTTTAGACCAAAGGGAATTACTTTATAACAGTAAGTTCCCCTATCTGTTATGAATGAAGTTTTTTCTTCATCTCCCGGATCCATTTTAATCTGATTATAACCTGAATATGCATCTAAAAAACTTAATAGTTCATGACTTGTAGTTGCATCAATCAATTGATCTATGTATGGTAGTGGAAAAGAATCTTTAGGGCAGACCTTATTAAGATCTGTGTAGTCTACATAAACTCACCACTTACCGTTCTTCTTTGGAACTACAACAGTGTTAGCTAACCAGTTAGAATACTTACCTCACGAATGGAACTAATTTTTAACAATTTTTGCACCTTATCCTAAATCATCTGATTTTTGAAAGTGCCCTGCTTTCTTTTCTTTTGTTTGACAGGTGGATGAGATGGGTCCTCATTTAACTTGTAAGTCATTACCTCCGGTGGTATACCTGTCATATACTAATGGGACCAAGCAAAATAATCTGCGTTGGCTTTTAAAAATTCAATCAACTTACGTTTCATATCCGGGCTGAGATTGGCTCCTATATATACTTTTCTCTCCGGCCAGTGTATAAACAAAACCACAGCTTCTAGCTCTTATATCGTTGTTTTGATATTTTCATTTTCTTCTGGTTCTTGAATAGAATCGGGCTTTGAATCTACATCTGTTTGCCCTTGTTCAGCTGAGGTTGACGCTATGTTATCCTTAACTAGATTCTGTAATTACTATTTTCTTCGCCCTTCGCACTCGAATTTGCCGCGGAGTTGATGCTCCTGGATGTCTGTTGATCTCCACGAATTTGACAGATTCCCCATGGCGATGGAAATTTAATAACTTGATGCAAGGTTGAAGGAACAACATCTATTTTGTGGATCCATGGTCTCCCAAGAATCATGTTGTAAGCCATCTCCATATCTTCCACCTGGAGCTTTGTATCTTTGACGACTCCTTCAGCGAATGTGGTGAGTGTTACCTTTCCTTTCGTGACAATACTAGAATTATCAAATCCAGATAGATTATGCGCCTTTGGTATCACTTTATCTTTAACTTGCATCTCGCATAAAACTCTTAGCAAAATAATATTCACGGAACTACCTGGATCAATTAAAACTCGTTTCACATTAGTATCATGTACAAGTAAAGATATTAGTAGTACGTCATTATGTGGAGTTAATAGACCCTCGACATCTGCATCATCGAACGTAATATTTTCTTCTTCCAAGATAATATGATACGCCATTAATATCTTCACCCCCACTTATAACATTGACAATTCTTTTGGGAGAAGGTGATTTTGGAGGCTTCTGTCTGTTCTTCATGTATGCTTGTTTACCTTTCTCATTGAATAACTCAGTGAGATACCCTTGTTTTAACAAATGATCAACTTCTCCCTGCAAAAACCTGCAATCTGCTGTTTTATGCCCGTGATCGTTATGAAACTTGCACCAATGATCAGGGTTTCGTCTGTTTGGATTTTATCTCATCTCTTTTGGCCACCGTACCTTATCTCACATGCTTCTCAAAACAGCCACCAGTTCAGAAGTGCTCACGTTGAAATTATAACCACCAAACCTTGACTTTAGACTTCCATCATCGTCTCGTGGCTCACGTACCCAAATCTTGATGACGAGCCTGACTCTCTATTCCTTGATCTGCGATCATACCTCTGATTGTCCTGTTTTGATCATGCATCTCTTCCTGCAGGTCCCATATATGGCTCATACCTATTTTTACCGGACCTTTATTCATTTTTAGCCCGTCTTGAGCTTACCTTTTTGTCTTTTTGATATAGTAAAATAATATCTTCTTCAATCCTCAGTTTTGTACTATAACGGTTGTAAACGTCATTCCACATTATAGCTGGGAATTCACGAAGGCTTTCCTTGAGTTGCCTCGTAGCTTCTGAGCTTTTTTCATTCAAATTGCTCGCGAAAGCTATAGCTGCCCAGTTATCTGGTACTCGTGAAAGTGTCATTCTTTCATGTTGGAATCTGTTCACAAAATCCTTAAGCAATTCTGAGTCTCTTTGTTTGATCTTGAAAATATTTTTCATTCTTTTTTCGACTTTTTGGGCTCCCGAGTGTGCTTTGATGAAAGAATCTGCAAGCTCAGTAAAAGAATTTATAGAATTTTTGGGTAAAAGAGAATACCATGTTAGTGCTAATTTTTTTTAGTAATACAGATTCAATCTCCTGCTTAGTCAAATCGTTGCCTTTTACGCCTGTTGTGAATGCAGTCACGTGGTCTCGTGGCTATGTTGTTCCATCGTATTTTGGTATATCAGGCATTTTGAATTTCTTTGGGATTGGATGGGGAGCAGTACTTGGCTTCCCGGGCTGTTGAGAATACTTATCCATATCTACCCCTTTGATCACGGGTGGCACCCCGGGTATTTGCTCTATGCAGTCACTTTGCTCCTTGAGCTGTTTCTGCAAAGTTAGTATTAAATTTTGTAAATCAGAATTAACTAAATTACCTGGTTCTCCCTCCTGTGATTCGCTGGGGGCTCCACCACTACCTAAATTAACAAGTCTGGAACGAGGGTTCTCTAAAGTATTGTTATTTGGTGTTGGTGTGGGTGGTGCAGCAGGTAATTGACTAACAAAAGCCTGAAGAGATTTATTGACTTGTGAGGCAATAAGTTTTTGCAAAGCCTTATCCATAGTTTCAACATTTTTAAATTGATCATGTCCATCTGTGTGAGACCCATCAAGAGTGTCTTCACAAGACCGCCGTGGAGAGCCTCGTGGAGAAGGAATCAACACGTTATTGTTATGTGGATCTCCATGAAGTTGCTGGGTTGTTTGATTTTCTTGGTTGCCTGGAACGTTATCATTGTTGTTTGACATGGTTGATGTAACAAGGAAAGTTAAACTAAAATAAAATGGATTATCAGATTTTCGGTAATGGAACCAATTTGTTTAACCAAAAAATAGAATTTTGACTAAAGCTATAATTTAGAAGAATACGGGTTACTGATAATCACAAGAATATATAAAAGAAAGTAAGTTGGATAGACAGAATATAATCGAATAAAACAAGTAAACCAAAATATATTCAGATGATCTTTCGTGTCCTTACAACTGTTCAATCATCTCCCTTTTATAGCTATTTTGGGATGTATGTGTCTTGCTTTTCTCATAATAAGGTTATTATGGGTAATAAATGACATTGAATGCTACGTTACATAATCATTATATTTAACACAGATTCTCTAACATTTTCAGCATTTAATGCTTATTAAATACTGTATTTGGACCTTCGCGTGATGCCAGATTCATTCCCTTGATTCTTCCTGATTATTGAACTTAAATGTCTTGAATAGGTATGGGCGCTGAATCCTTTGAATAACCGCCCGTGCCTCTTTCTTTGCTTTTGCTCGCTTCTATTACCACTCATGCCTCTTAGTTAATTGTAACTCTTTGACTATTTGACCAGCTTACGTGTCAGGACACGTCACATATTTTTTAAAATGTAAACTCAGTTTTTCCAATACAATTTCAAATGCTTTCGTTTTTTTTCGTGAGAGTATTTTTCTCCAATCTCAAACTGATTTTTTGGATCACATAAAGGTAAATTGCAAAATTAGCAAACTGAAAAAGGAACATATAAGAGAGGTGAATTAAGCCAATAATTTCAAATGTTGAATTTTTTTTTTCCAAAAAAAGTGTATGTAATACAGTAGAATTTGGGACGGATTTTAACAAGATCTAAAGGAGAACTTCTACTGAATCTAAACTTCATTGTATATTTATATTCAAACTAAACACATAAAATATCTATCTCTAAGAAAATATATGGTACTTATCTACAACTTTCATATAATATTTCTATCCAGTTATATACAACTACAATATCGTACCACTTAAATACAATTTTATATAATATGTCTTTTGTATATTTTGTATCTGATTTATACATTGTAAAAATAAATTTTATACAACTACTTATATATTATACAACTTATTTACAACTTTCATATATTATTCCTACTCAGTTATATACTACAATATCATACCACTTAAATACAAATTTTATATAATGTCTTTTATATATTTTATATCTGATTATACATAATAAAAATAAATTTCATACAACTAATTATATATTTACTACTTATCTACAACTTTTATATATATATATATATATATATATATATATATATATATATATATATATACACACACACATACATACAATTTTTCTACGATTATATTACAACTTTTCAACAATTTCGTAAGTATAATATATGTCATGTCTTCTTCGAATTTCAATCTCAAATTCATCCAAAATCAAGTCTAATCTTCACCAAAACACCCTCAAAATTGAAATATATACTCCAAATAATATTCCCAATTGTTTGCAACAACACCCAATCCAAACAAATAATGGTTTTTGAAAATCCAAATTCGAATTCAAAGTTTCAAAGCTTTTTAATGGCTGTCAATGGTGGAGAGTCAAACACATTTACGATTTATTCATTGACAGTTTCAATTTGTACACCAATTGTACAAAATTACTGAAATGTGATCACCAATTGTGCAATACATTCAGCTCTATATTATTGGAACTTCAATAAGTGTGGAATACTGCTCTTTTTCCCTTTGCTATATATTACTGAAATTATATTGTTGTTTATCACTACGAAACTGAGCGTCTTTGTAAAATTGTCAAACTCTGTCAGGTTGCAATAGTTTGTTTTTTCCATTTAATATGTTGAAATTTTCGGCAGCTAAGTCCTTTGTTATTGTTTGGTAATAGTTCTTTCCAAAAATGGTAGGGAAAAGGTAAGGAAAAGGCAAGAAGAATGATTGCTTGTGAGATGGATTGTGAGAGAGAAATGTGGGGGAGTGGAAGATATGTTAGAGTTATTTTAGGACACTAATTATTATCATCAATTCTCTTAAAAATGTAAATAAATGGTAATTGGGTATATAAAATATAATTATAGTAAACCTTGAGTATGGAGGGTAATATAGTTTCATATAGTGTATAGGAATGTAAAATTTTAGAGATCCAATTTTTCTCCACAAAAGTTGAAGCTTCTAAAGACAGCTTATTTTGGCGAAAACCAAATATGATGGAAAAAATTAAGTCCGGCTTTAAGTTGACGGGCTTGGTTGCCACTCAAGAAATGAGTAGCCAAAGAACACTTTGAACAAGAGCTAGAAGACGAAAATGTTGAGTTTTTCTTTTTAATATGGAAAGATATTAAAAAGAGCGTGAATGAGAAATGGAGGAAAAATAAAATTTTTTAGTAAAATTTAAGTTTCCATCTCTTTTTAACGAGACACTGTCCCTCATTGGTAGAGGATAAGGATTTTGGTGGGTATATATACAAATGCACTTCATATAGCTCTTAAAGAGTTAGGAAGAAGGCAAGTCTCGTGCCATATCCTCCTACCATGGCCAAGTGCTTCTCCCACCATGGCCAAGTGTTCGGGTTCGGCTTCGGCTTCGGCTTCGGCTTCGACTTCGGATTTAGATTCCAATTCGGATTCGGATTCGGATTCGGTCAAATGATCGATTTGATTAATTTTTTGGACCAAATTTATTTGTTAATAATGAATATTAACGCGATATAATCCGTATTTGTAACTCCGTGTATCGTGTTGCAACAACAGCCGCCTAGTGCTCCTCCCACCATGGCCAAGTGCTCCTCCCACCATGACCAAGTGCTCCTCCCACTAAGCAAGTGCATTCTCTACCATGGAGAGTGACGAGTCTCTCAACTAACTGCTATAAATATGAGCAGCAGTTGAAGAGAAAATACATACCGAAAATTAAGAGCTATTGATATTCTCTTCATAGAAAACTCAACGGCGGCTATACATTGCATTCCTTCCTCTCAGAATTTTCATTCGACTTCTGAGTTCTCCTCCCTTATTCTGTATTATTTTTAACTACAAACAAAGCATCCGGAAATGTGATTTGCTGCCGAACTTTGTGTTCATTGAAACATTGGAATTTGAAGTACCGCTACACCGGTGTGTAATTCGTTCTATCCTGGGAGGAAATAATCCATAACCTTGGGTACTAGGAGGGGATTAAATTCCTTAAGGAAACATTGTGAATTCAGTGGGCTCAAATTAATTACTGTCTCATTTATATTTACGTTTATATGCTAACGTTTTATTTTTTAGAATTATTATTTACAAATACAGGATAATAACCGAGGAACCAAAAAGCTTAAGGAATTTAATAATTTTTATTTCTGTATTTGTGTTATCCTTATTATTCCGGAAACTAAAACCTTTGTGGTTTTGTGTACTCCCATTTTAAAGAGTAAAGCCTTCATGGCGTTTTGTTGGAGATTAAAATCTACGTCATTTTTTAACTCTAGTTTTAAAATGTTTGTTTGTGTCATTTTTATAGACAAAATGGCAAATGAAAGCGGAAACCAAGCTGCTTCGATGGTGACTATCAACGCATCGGCAAGCCATGTTCCGAAGGTAACTATCAACGCATCGACAAGCCGGACATTGGCGTTGGCACCGACAGAAAAACCCGAAAAATTTTCTAAGATTGATTTCAAGCGTTGGCAGCAAAAGATGTTCTTCTACTTGACTACGTTATGTCTACAGAAGTTCATCAAGGAAGATGTTCCTGATTTGCCCGATGAAACTCCAGAGAATGAAAGCTTTCTCATGATTGAGGCGTGGAAGCATTCTGACTTTCTGTAAAAGAATTATATTCTTAGCAGACCAGATGATAATCTGTATAATGTATACAGTGGCGTGGAGACGTCAAAAGAATTGTGGAATGCGCTTGAAAAGAAATACAAAACTGAAGATGCCGGGATGAAGAAATCCGTCGCCGCAAAATTTTTAGACTACAAAATGATACATATCAAGTCTGTTATTACCCAAGTCCAGGAATTGCAAGTGATTATTTATGATCTACTTGCTTAAGGTATATTTCAAATAAATATTGATGTTGAAAGTAAAAAATTTAATATTTTTACTAACGAAATTTTCATTGAAGGTCTTGTCATCAATGAAGCATTCCAAGTAGCAGCAATAATTGAGAAGTTGCCTCCATTGTGGAAGGACTTCAAAAATTATTTGAAACACAAACGAAAGGAGATGTCCCTTGAAGACTTCATTGTTAGGTTGAGAATCGAAGAGGACAATAAAGCTGCTGAAAGGAGAGGCCGTGGAAATTCAACAATAATGGGAGCAAATATTGTTGAAGATAACAAAAAGAGAAAGAAGGCTTCTGGTCCAAAATACAACCCAAGCAAGAAGCGGTTCAGTGGAAACTGCTACAACTGTGGGAAAACCGGACACAAATTTATGGAGTGTCATGCTCGAAAGAAAGACAAGAAAAGAGGTCAAGCAAACATGGTAGAAAAATATGATGATGTTGATGACTTGTGTGCCATACTTTCTGAATGCAACTTGGTGGGAAATCTGAAGGAGTGGTGGATTTATTCTGGAGCTACTCGCCATGTTTGTGCCATGAGAGAAGCATTTTCTACATATGCTTCTGCTGGACCCGAAGAGACGCTTTCTATGGGAAATGCTGCTACAACAAAAATTGAAGGATATGGGAAGATATTTCTCAAGATGACTTCTGGCAAGGTCATGACTTTAAACATGTCCTTCATGTTCCCGAAATTAGGAAAAATTTAGTCTCTGCTGGACTTCTTATTAAGCGCAATTTTAAGTGTATTTTTGTGTCTGACAAGGTTGTAACAAGTAAGAATGATATGTTTGTAGGAAAAGGTTACCTTACCGAGGGTCTTTTCAAGCTGAATGCAATGATTATTGAAAATAATAATAAAATTTCAGTTTCATCTTACTTACTTGAGTCAAATAATTTATGGCATGAACGTTTGGGTCATATCAATTATAAAATCTTGCGAAAAATGATTAACTTGGAAGTATTGCCTAAGTTTGAATGCGAAAAATCAAAATGTCAAATATGTATGGAATCTAAGTATGTTAAACATCCTTATAAGTCGATTAAAAGGAATTCAAATCCTTTAGACTTAATTCACACAGATATTTGTGACATGAAGTCAATACCATCTCGCGGTGGAAAGAAATATTTCATAACTTTTATTGATGATAGTACTCGATATTGCTATGTTTACTTACTTAATAGTAAAAATGAAGCAATAGACGCTTTCAAACAATACAAAAATGAAGTTGAAACGCAACTTAACAAGAAAATTAAAATGATAAGAAGTGATATGGGTGGTGAATATGAATCTCCTTTTGAACAAATATGTTTAGAATATGGAATTATTCATCAAACAACGTCTCCTTACACGCCCCAATCCAACGGGATTGCAAAAAGAAAGAATCGTTCATTAAAGGAGATGATGAACGCATTATTGATAAGTTCTGGATTGCCATAGAACTTGTGAGGGGAAGCCATTCTTACGGCTAGCCGAATACTAAATCGAGTACCCCACGACAAAACACAATCCATTTCATATAAAAATGGAAAGAAAGGAAGTCCAACTTGGATTATTTGAAAGTGTGGGGGTGTTTGACAAAAGTGCAAATTCCTAAACCCAAAAGGGTAAAAATAGGACCGAAAACCGTTGACTGTGTTTTCATAGGATATGCGACCAATAGTAAAGCATATCGATTTCTGATTCATAATCAGAAAATCCTGACATTCATAATAATACGGTTATAGAATCAGATAATGCTGAGTTCTTTAAAAATATATATCCGTATAAAAAGGAATATGAGTCGATTGGTGAAGGATCTAAACGACCTCGGGAAGAAACAAAAGAAAGTACATTTAATCAGGAGAATCCAAGACGTAGTAAAAGCCAAAGAACGTCTACTTCGTTTGGATCAAATTTTTTGACTTTCTTATTGGAGAATGAGCCTCAAACATTTAAAGAAGCGATGTCTTCTTCGGAATCATTGTTCTAGAAAGAGACAGTCAATAGTGAAATAAAATCCATATTGAACAACCATACATGGGAATTGGTTGATCTTCCTCCTGGAAATAAACCTTTGGGTAGTAAAAAGATTTCTAAAAGAAAAATGAAAGATGATGGCACTATTGATAAATTTAAGGCAAGACTTGTTGTCAAAGGATATAGACAACGAGAAGGTCTTGACTACTTTGATACATATTCTCCAGTGACGAGAATTACGTCCATACGAACGCTAGTAGCTTTCGCTGCAGTTTATGGTCTTGAAATTCATCAAATGGACGAAAAGACAACCTTCTTAAATGGAGATTTGGAGGAAGAAATCTACATGGAACAACCTGAAAGGTTTGTGGTTCCAGGTAAAGAAAAGAAGGTATGTAGACTTGTTAAGTTCCTCTACGGACTAAAACAAGTACCCAAACAATGGCATGCAAAATTTGACCAAACAATGTTGTCAAATGATTTTAAGATAAATGAATATGATAAATGTGTGTACATTAAAAATGTTCCAAATCACATAGTCATTGTTTGCCTATATGTGGATGATATGTTGATAATGAGTAATGATATTGCCAACATAAATGCGACTAAGCGTATGCTAACTAGCAAGTTTGATATGAAGGACTTGGGAGTTGCGGATTTAATTCTGGGGATTAAGATCCAAAAGACTCCTCAAGGTCTGGCATTATCACAATTTTATTATATTAAGACAGTAATTGAAAAATTCAAGTACTTGATCTTTAAAGTTGCAAAGACTCCAATTGACGTGAATCTTGCATTAGCAAATAACAAAGGCCAAAACATATCACAATTGGATTATGCTCGTGTGTTAGGATGCTTAATGTACATCATGAATTGTACACGACCAAATATAGCTTGTGCTATAAGTAAACTGAGTCGATACATGAGCGATCCAGATCAAACTCATTGGATGGCAATGAAACGAGTTTTGGGATATTTAAAACATACCTAAAACTTTGATTTGCACTACAGCAAATATCCTGCGGTGATTGAAGGATATTGTGATGCAAATTGGATCACCGGTTCAACTGATTCAAAGTCCACAAGTGGATATGTATTCACTATTGGTGGAGGGGCGGTATCTTGGAAATCGTCCAAATAAACTTGTATTGACCGCTCTACAATGGAGGCTGAGTTCATAGCCTTAGATAAAGCCTATGAAGAAGCTGAATGGCTCCGGAATTTCTTGGAAGACATTCCATTTTGGCCCAAATCGTTGGCATCAATATGCATACATTGCGATAGCCAAGCGGCAATTGGAAAGGCTGGGAGCGTTATGTATAACGGTAAATCTTGTCATATACGACAAAGATAAAAAACCGTTAGGCAATTACTCTCTAGAGGAATTATCATGATTGACTATGTAAAGTGAAATGATAATGTATTGGATCCACTTACAAAAGGCCTAACTAGAGAGGTAGTTGAGAAATCATCGAGGGAAATGTGACTATGGCCGAGAACAAGTCATTGTAGCGGTAACTCTACCTAGAAGACTGGAGATCCCAAGATCTAGGTTCAAGGAGATCAAACCAAGTCATTAATGACGGTTCAACATTGTCAACAAAAACTTTGGTCCATTCTCGTGATGAGACAATGTTCAGTACCAAGGATAAAACATTAAAGTTTTTTAATGAATTCTAAATTTGATACGTAGTATATCAAATAGTGTATCTACATGATGACACGTTTAGGAATCACCTATGTAAGTGTGAAGTGTTAGCTGCTTCAAGGAGAATTCTGCAAGGCCAATTCTCTACGCACTTATGAAACCAGGCGGTGTTCATGGCTGACACGAACACAATAATGAGAACCAAAGACGGTTAAGGGTTGATTGTATGACTTATGGTTGTCTAGGTATACACTAAAGTTCGACGGTTCAAAGATATAAAATCTACCGATTGACTAAGTATATCCGACATAAGTTCACTACGGAAAGTTCAAAGGGAAACCTACTTATCCAGATGCAATTAATCCTTGCTTGCGAATCACACAAGTTTTTCATCACACAAGTTTTTCATGCACACTTCCGTGATATAGCCATTCCCCATTCATGTAGGGGATTGTTGAGTTTTTCTTTTTAATATGGAAAGATATTAAAAAGATGGTGAGTGAGAAATGGAGGGAAAATAAAATTTTTGAGTAAAATTTAAGTTTCCCTCTCTTTTTAATGAGACATTGTCCCTCATTAGTAGAGGATAAGGATTTTGGTGGGTATATATACAAATGTACTTCATATAGATCTTAAAGAGTTAGGAAGAAGGCAAGTCTCGCGCCGTTGTCGTCGTCGCTCGCTCGGCTCAGCTTCGGCTTCGGCTTCGGCTACGGCTATGGCTATGGCTACGGCTACGGCTTCGGCTTCGGATTCGGATTCCGATTAAGATTCGGATTCGGATTCGGATTCGGATTTGGTCAAATGATCGATCGATCGATTAATTTTTTGGACCAAATTTATTTGTTAATAGTGAATATTAACGTGATATAATCCGTATTTGTAACGGATGTTTTTCAATCCGTGTATCGCGTTGCAACAGCAGCCGCCTATTGCTCCTCGCACCATGGCCAAGTGCTCCTCGCACCATGGCCAAGTGCTCCTCCCACTAAGCAAGTGCATCCTCCACCATGGAGAGTGACGGGTCTCTCAAGTGACTGCTATAAATATGAGCAGCAGTTGAAGAGAAAATACATACCGAAAATTAAGAGCTATTGATATTCTCTTCACAGAAAACTCAAAGTCGGCTATATATTGCATTCCTTCCTCTCAGAATTTCCATTCGACTTCTGAGTTCTCCTCCCTTATTCTGCATTGTTTTTAACTATAAACAAAGCATCCGTAAGTGTGATTTGCTGCCGAACTTTATGTTCACTGAAACATTGGGGTTTGAAGTGCCGATACACCAGTGTGTAATTCGTTCTATCTTGGGAGGAAATAATCCATAACCTTGGGTACTAGGAGGGGATCAAATTCCTTAAGGAAACATTGTGAATTCAGTGGGCTTGAATTAATTACTGTCTCATTTATATTTACGTTTATACGCTAACGTTTTATTTTCCATAATTATTATTTACAAATACAGGATAATAACCGAGGAACCAACAGAAAATAAATCTTATTGCTTTGATGTGCATATCAACCGTGATTGGAAAATGAAAAGGTTCTCCCCTTTATATAGTAGAGGAGTTTCAATCCTAGTATAAATTTAAATAAGGTAAAAATTCTTCTCTTTTAGTAAATTATGATCCGCAGTTCATATCGTGCGAGATTCGTGCCATAATATCCGGTCGACCACGCTGTCTTCTTATTTCTTCATAAGGAAAAGAAGGATAATTTTATACCCGATTTTACCCGTATAAAAAATAAAATTAAATAACTCTAGACCTGCTTCAGTTGATGATGACAAACTATTAAGTTAAGTTTCTTGAATTCAAAGTATTCTTAAGATCGGTTCAATTCTCAGATAATAAAATAACTATGCTGTCGATTTGTCGTGTCTCAATAATAGATATGATAAAAATCAGAAGGCAGAGTGAAAATAGAATTAAACTTGTTCTTTCTTAAGGGGAACCGTCATACTTGACTTCTCGAGAAAATGGTCAAATTTGGTTGCTCTTTTATTTTCTTCTCTCTTTTATTCAGCTTTTTTAAAATTCAAATGACAAATTGTCAAAATAAAAAATATATACAAATAAAGTAACTAGTGCGATGTATGCGCCTGGACCAAGAATCTATCGGAATTTCGCCTTTTTAAAGGTTCTCCAGTATTCTGCCCCTTCACACCTCACTCTATCATTTTGTAAGCATGTTATTTAAAATATATTTACAATTTACAATATATTTAAAGATTAGCCAATTCTTCTAAGTTGCGAGATTAAAGTATTCTGATTTTTTGAGCTGTTAATTTGAAATTCAAGTAAAAAATACTTCTAACCCTGAGGGATAGCTCGGCTGGTAAAGGCTTGAGGACAAAAGTCCTTCAGGTCGCCAGTTCGAGTCCCAACAGGGCCACTGGAGGCATTACAAACCGACCGCGTCTTCAGGGCCCCGTGGTGCACCCGCCTTGAAACAGCGGGACCCGATGGATACAGCTAAACCCGGAAACCACTGATAAAAAGAAAAAAAGTAAAAAACACTTATGAATGTTTGACCAAATTTTTAAAAAGTAATTTTAAATATATTTTTGAATTTTTAGTTAAAATTGTCCCTTATTTTAGAGATGGTCTAATAGTCTTCATGTACAGCCCGAAGCACATTTTATCCTCCAAGTTTACATATTTTGAGCAGATTTAGTCTTACTAGCAGAAAAACCTTCAAACTAACGGTATATTCATCGAGTTGTGCTTGACACGAGTTAAAAGAATCCTAACCTGTTTCTTCTTCCTCGATTCACCTTCTTCCTTTTGCTCGTTATTTTCTCCCTGAAACATTCTTTTCTTTTTATAAATCATGATATTACGCACGTTTAGCAGGAAATAATGGAAAACTTGAAAAACTGGTTTCATGAAAGACGCAAAAGAATAATCAAAGTAAAGATTCTTTTTTTTTTCTCTCTGTGTGACAAACTGCAAAGGAAATGTTGAGGACGGAAAACCGAAAAGAAAAAAATCTAAAAAACACAATAGCTATGAAATGTTTCAACTAGGGGCGTATATAGGTCGGGTTGGTTCGAATTTTACAATTACCAAACCAAACCAATTGCATCGGGTTACTAAATCTAAAGACCAAACCAAACCAATAAAACTCGGGTTTTTCACTCTCGGGTTTTTTCGGATTTTTTTTTCCGATAAAATATTCGTTAAACAAAACATATAAATTGTGCTCAAAATATTTCTTTAATCCTAGTAAGATACAACTATATAAAATATTTTTCAAGAAAATAATACAAAATATAAAATGTGTCATGGCATTATACTAAAATATTCAAAATAAAGACAATAAAATTATGTAATATAAATAATAAAAATAAACATAATCTAAAAGTAATAAGTCATGATAAAATAAATAGACTAATAAGGGAGTGTTAATCACATGACTAGACGCTAATAAAGAAAAATAAAAAAAGATTATGTATTTTTATCTAAATTATTGCAAAACAAAATATAAATATTCAATATATTCTCGTTCATAGTATTGAATTGAATGTCTTTTGTTAAAATTAGTATTGATTTGATTTTGGTTTAGGCTTTTGTTAGCATTATTTAGTTTACTAATGTTAATTGCTATAAAACTTATTGGATCATTCAAAATTCTAAGTCCAAAAATAATACCTTAAAAGATAAAATTATGAAATTTTTTAAGAAATATTTATAAATTACATCACAATAAGTATATTTATATATTAAATATATCTAAAATTTCTATATATGTAATGTCGGGTTGGTTTGGTTTCGGTTTGACTTTCTTTAGTTAAAACCAAACCAAACCAATTATGGTCGGTTTTTTTTTTCCCACACTAAACCAAGTCAAACCAAACCATAGTCGGATTTTTTTTTCCGATTTGACTCGGATTATCGGGTTGGTGCGATTTGTCGGTTTCCTTTGTACACCCCTGGTTTCAACTTTCATGAAAACGGGAAAAACTATGAAGAGTTTTTGAAGACTAATTTTTCAAACTGTAGTTCTTTTTCTGGGAATCTAGATTCTTTTCTTTTAATTTTAATAGGCTTAAGCGTAATAATTTCAACAACATTGAGATTGAGTCCCTTCATCAAGAAGGAAAAAGCTTATGGACCACGCTCTTTCGAATCGCAAGTACCATTGCTAATTAAGATTAATAGACGTGAAAAGATCAAGTTCCAACCGCCATGGACAAAATTTTACTACTATTTGTTTATGAAGAAGGTAACTACGAATCACCGAGATGAGAAAATTGGATAAGAAGAAACAGGTTGGTGCTCTTTCTACTCATGCTAGGTGCAGCTCACTACCGTTAGTTTGGTGAGAATCTATTAGTGTTTGACTAATTAATTTGAAAAGCACTTTTAAGTAGTAATTAATGTTTGGCCAACTTTTAAAAACTGCTTCTAAATATATTTTTCTCAAAAAAATATTTATGAAGAAAAACTATATTTTTCCGCTTCTTAAAAATTACCTCTGATTCTCCTCAAAAGTATTTTTTTTTCTTTTAAAAGCTTGGCTAAACAGCCTATTAGAGGATGAAAGGTGCCCACGTTATGTATATATGAAGGACAATATAAACTTAACCCTAAAGATAACGAAAAATTTTAATAAAAACTCTATATTTTTCTTAAAAGTATTTTTTAATTTTTTGCTTTTGAAGAGAAGCCATTTTTGTCGGCTTATACTTAAAAGGCCTTTTTTCTTATTCTAAAGCTTTGCCAAACACTTTAAATTAAAAATAAAATAATTTATTATACTTGGAAAAACTTGCCAAACAAACTATAACAATGATAGTAAATGTTATATATACCTCTTAAATGTTATGATTAAAACTAGTACTAATTAATTTGTGAAAAATTGCTTCCAAGTTTCAAGTGAATTAATCGGTTCTTGCTAACATGAAGAATGAGAAATTTTGTTGCAACTCTAGTGTATTGAATTTTTAAATTTGTATTCATGTGACTGAAAAAAGAAATTGATTGAAATCCTTTGAAACTAATCCGGATCGGTTTTCTATTTGCCATATCCTTAATGGTGGGTTCGTTACACCTACCATCAAAATTGAAACTGAAAATTTCATGGTTCAACATTTTCAAGCCTTGTCCTAACAATTGTTTAAATAATAAATTATTCAGCCTAACCATTGTTTAAACTAAATTTACTGGAAAACCCAAGGGAAAATCATGAAAAGGGAAGCCAAAACCTCACTATTAACCAACAACACAGTACCCTAGTAGTATACTCATGCTCTAGTACATTAATTATACACCAAAATACATTCATTTTTTGGCACGATTTATACATGCCGTGCAGGGTAATTAGTAGATAAACATATTAAGTAACAACAACTCGATGAACATTGGACTATAACGACGGTGGTAGGGATAAGGTCTAAAGTCTGCATGCACACTACCATAGACAGACCCCACTCGTGTATTTATACTGAGTTTGTTGTTGTTGTGAAAACCCCCCATAATCGTTGGACTAGTACTGAACAAACAACTTAAGTTTCACCCAAGGTTCATATTCCAAAAACCAACCACATTCTCTAGTAACTCGAGGAATAAAACTTCGGCTTTTGAAACGTCTTCCTCTGATGCCTGCTCTAGCTTGTTATTAGCTATGGTTTCAAGGGATTGACAATGTTGTTTGAAACTGTCATTACCCCATCTTTTACAAGCTGCCTTCATTTCTTCTGGAGTAGTATTGTCTTCTTCCAAACAATGCGCAAAACCATAGTGATAAACTGATTCCACTGCCCATAAAATGGTTACTGCCTCTCTATACTTCATGTCTGAGCTCGTCAGACGTTCAAAAAACCTGTCCCATAAATTTAGATGAAACCATACTTAACAAACAATAGATGATAAAATTAACCAAGACTTGAAGCCTATGTTGCTTGGACTCAACCATATTAATGTTGCCTGATCCTTTAAAAGTAGGATATTTTTGGAAGATTTTGGATAGTCCGCGCAACCTAGCTTATAGCTAGATGGCAGGGGATAAATGCATACCGCTTGTCATGTCATTTAACTGAATTGATTGTAGTTTAAGTTACGGTAATTTTCGCCTAATTATAGGGAAAATACAATTTCTTGTGTGTTTTAGCCTGCCCTTTGAGAGTGAAAATATCTTGTAATATCTTTCGAGTTTTAAGTTCTTTTTTTTTTAGTTGCAAAAATATTTTACATAATATATACACTTATAAATTAATTATAAGTAAATTTCTATGACAAACATTAATGAATAATCTAATCGCAAATGATAACTGATCCACTGTCACCCTAATTATAAACTATAGGTGTATATGACGTAATCCATTTATGTTAATAATACTCCCTCAGCTTCACAATAAGTGTTCAATTTGCTTTTAGCACGCCTATTAAGAAAATACTAAATTCTATACAAAAATACCTACTATGCCTAAACTACCCCTACTTAAACATTTAATGTGAGGAGTAAGAATTTTTTTTTTAGGGATACATAGGGGTTATTTTGTAAAAACAAATTGCATTCTTTCTTGATTACATAACTGGACACTTATTTTGAACCAAAATGAAAAAGTAAATTGGACACTTATTGTGAACCGGAGGGAATAACATACAATAGTTATACTATTGTATTGACACTAACACTGTCCAAAAAAGATAGATAGTTTTTGGAGTTTTCGGATTTCGAGAGTCAAACTTTTTTTAACTTCGATCACGACTTAGGACTTCAATCATGAAATCAGAACTAAAATTTTGAAATAAAAATTAAGATGTATTTGAAAACTACACAAAAGGTAAGGGTAAGTTGTATATGAAAAAATCGTGGTCAAAAGAATTCATTTGACCCTCGAAATTCAAAAATATTATATATCCAGGGAGTAGTTATTTTATTGCTGAAAGATTTCTAGTATAGTATCTACTAATACGTACCTAAAGTAATCGAGGATGGGCTTGTGATCAACAATAACACTGGTCAAGGAAATGTGCCACTTGGGTGCTTCTTGTTTTAACCATGAAATCTCATCATTCAAATAGGCTAACCCAGCCAATATGACTTCTACGTCAGACCTATATTCTGACTCCTTCCAAGCTTTAAGCAATACACTAGCTGCAAATGGTGCCAATGCTCTTTTCACAAACACATATTCCCTTCCCTGCAGTTTATTTTGGTTCAATTTATATATTTTCTTTTTTAAAAAGAAAAAGTTAAGGAAGCTATCAATTTAATCATCACACACATGGGAAAAAGAAAACGACATAATTAATCTTAAAATTTACCTTTTTTACACTATACGATGGGCAGATCGGACCAAAAACGGACAATACAAAAACCAATAAATTATCGAACCGACTTATATTTAATGGGATAAAAAATGGGTTAACCGGTGGATAATATGAATTCTTGAATATGATCACTTTTGGAAAAATTACTAATAATCTCCCAAATTTGAGGAATCCCTATTTTAAAGCTTTACAAATATAAAAAAGTTAAACCTATTAGTTTTCCATTGGTTATTCATTTTCTAAATAGATAATATAGCTCTTATTCATATTTGACCTGTTTTTAAAAAGTTCAATATCCAACCCATTCTTAAATGGATAATATAGGTGAATAATCATTTTCTTTTAATCATTTTGGTGAACACCACCAGATTAATGTAAATGATTTTAACTCCAATCACTTAAAATATAACTAAATGGTGCATGAAAAGATAAACTTAGCAACTTAGAAAAATAAAACTAGTTATTTGCTACTAACATGTTAAGCTATAACATGTTATATGTTGGGTTACATCAGCCTAATGATACACGTAATATTAGGCTTTGAACCAAACACAAATTATTTTTCTAAAAGGTCTCACACTATTAAACTCCTAATCTTTTCAGTTAGGAACGTGAAACTTGTTCGACCACCCAACACTAAATTATACTGTAAAAGAATTTCACACAATTAATATATAAAAGTTGAATTATTAAATTACCAGCCATATCTTGAAGGAAGAGAAGTCGATAGAAGCATCATGTATGCTATTAATAAAAGGGTGTCTGGTGGCTGCAGTGTACTGCAATTTGTGCTTCCTTTGCCACTTCTCTATTTGTGTTAGTTTCTCAACTGTTAATGCTTCATTCTTTTTCTCCATCTTCCTCTGTTTTTTGCTGCCTACTAACTTGGAATTTCTCGCAATTTGGCTCTGATCTACACGGTTAGCTTTTTGCTCCGTTTATTGCTTGTACTAATTGCACTCTTTACTCGTTATTTTTCGTTTTGATAACTGAGATGTTGAGTGCTTTTTGAAAAGTGTCAAGTATATATGATGGACAAGTGTTATAGAAAAGTTAGTGTTGGCATTGTTTTTTGACAAGTGTCCAGCCTGCTAGGATGGGAGCTTCTAATTGCTTCTTGTTACTTCCTGTTGCCATTGTTCGGCGTTAGCTAGGTACTTGGTAATAGGTGGTAGGTTTTGATGATATTTTTTATTTAAAAGGGTTAATTAAATAATAGTAGGAACATCCGTAAAGAAATAATTATCAGTTATAAATATATTATATTATGGATATTCATTTAGTACTTCGTTATAAATAAGTTTTCTGAAGAAGTTTATTCATATGGGACTCCGCCGTAAATATGTTTATCTATTTAATACTCTATTGGAAATAAGCTTCATGAAGAAGCTTATCTCTTCAGTTCTCGATTATGAATAAACATTAGCCACAGTAGAAGATTATCCATGCCGGGTACAATAAGCTTATCCTTTCGAAGCTCCGTTATGGATAAACATTACCCCCGGTAGAAGATTATCCATACCGATACAATAACTTATCCTTTCGATACTCCGTTATGGATAAACATTACCCCCGATACTTGTTGAATTTTATAGATATCCACCAAAATGGGTATCATGTTGAGACAACATATGAAATGAACATGGAATATCTTTATATTACAAAGAATATTTTTCGCCAGAAATGCATTGTAGAAAAGCTACCAACTTTATCTTTTGGCTTATACTATTCAAAAATTAGTACAGTTGAAGCACACTCTATCGTAAACCAGAAGTTAACGGATTCAAATACTTTTGCGCTTTGGCATGGCCGTTTAGGCCATCCTGGATCAATAATGATGAGACGAATTACTGAAAATTCGAGTGGTCATCCATTAAAGAACCTGAAAATTCTTACAAATAACGAATTTTCTTGTGATGCTTGTTATCAATGCAAATTGATCACTACATCAGCACCAATGAAGGTTGGAATTGAATCCCTTTTCTTTCTAGAGCGTATACATGGGGATATATGTTGACCTATTCATGTCACGACCCGGATTTTATCCCACCATCGGGCGTCGTGATGGCGCCTACTAACATAGCTAGGCCAGCCAAACGTTTCACATTCTCTAACCCACCTCAACAATATAATATTCTAACAACAATTAAATAAGTGCGGAAGACTTTAGGTTTAACAAACGATATAAAAATGCGAAAGTTGAAACACATCACTACCTAAAATCTGGTGTCACTAGCTCACAGACTACTACAGATAAACAAGTCCGAAAGAAAATACACAAGAGTCTGTCTCGATACAAATAAACAAACTGAAATAACATAGATGAGACTCCGAGCCCGCGGACATCAGCTAAGCTACCTAAGAGTCTCTGGACTGAAGGTCGGCTCCCGGTCTAGAACTGCTGCGGCGGTCCGTAAGCTGCCTCCTGATCTGTGCACAAAAAGGCACAGAAGGGTAGCATCAGCACAACCGACCACATGTGATGGTAAGTGCTTGGCCTAACCCCGTCGAGGTAGTGACGAGGCTAGACAGGACCTACCACAAATAACCTGTACAGATATATACAATAATAGGAGAATACGCTAATCTAAACAGTTAAAAGGGGAGGAAAACATGCTTGGCGGGGGGGGGGGAACAGAAAAAAAAAA
>MU755614.1:0-13049 GCA_026770625.1 Nicotiana glauca
GGGGGGGGGGGGTGTTTTGTTTTAATTTTAAGAGAAGAAAGGAAGAAAAAAAATGAAGAAAACTAAAATTTAAAAAAAAATAAAAAATTGACGACCTGGTATCGACCGCGGTTGACGCCGCGATTTGAGACAGTGTCTCCCGCGGTCGTCACTGCGGTCCTGGTCATGGTCACAGTGAAATTTGAAAGCTCCAGTTATTACCACGGTCGGCACTACAGTCGACTCTGCGGTTTGAGGCAGTGCCTCCCACGGTCCGACCGCGGTCCGTGCCACGGTCGAGGTGAACGGGAATTTTTTTTTGTCTTTTAAACATGAAGTTATATGCTACACTTACAACATATTCGTGGGTTGCCTCCCACGCAACGCTTGATTTAACGTCGCGGCACGACTCAAGTAGTTGAGCCATCACTTCTCATTCACGTACTGGGGTTCTTTCAAATTGATCACCAATGTATCCCCTTTTTCTTCAGCTATTCCAAGGTAATGTTTCTACCTTTGCCCATTTACTGAGAAATTGTTTGTCCCATCTTCTGACTCGATCTCAACAGCTCCACTTGCAAACATTTGCACCACTCTAAATGGTCTTGACCATCGGGACTTTAACTTACCCAGAAACAATCTTAACCTTGAATTATACAGTAATACCTTGTCACCGGGTTTGAAATCTCTGTCCACAATGTGTTTGTCATGCAGCTTCTTCATTCTTTCCTTGTATAGCCTCATGCTTTCAAAGGCTTTATATCTAAATTCTTCCAGCTCATGCAACTCCGTCAGTTGATTTTGTCCAGCTGCGTCAGGATCCATGTTCAATTGCTTTAGTGCCCACCAAGATCGATGTTCTAGCTCTACAGGCAGATGACAGGCCTTCCAAAATACCAACTTATATGGTGACATACCTATTGGTATTTTGAATGTGGTTATATAGGCCCAGAGTGCGTCATCAAGCTTCTTTGCCTAATCAGTTCGAGTGGTATTCACCGTCTTAGTTAGTACGCTTTTTATCTCCCTGTTGGACACTTCAACCTGCCCACTGGTTTGCGGATGGTAAGGGGTGGCCACCTTGTGGCGTACATCATATTTTGCAGTACATCATATTTTTCAAGTAGTTTCTCTAAGGCTCTATTACAGAAGTGAGTGCCTCCGTCACCGATGATCGCTCTTGGTGTCCCAAACCTGGTGAATATGTTCTTTTTCAGGAATCCTACTACCACTCTTGCATCATTGGTGGGCAACACTGCAGCCTCTACGCATTTAGACACGTAGTCCACAGCAACAAGGATGTACTTATTACCAAATGAGATGACAAACGGACCCATAAAGTCAATCCCCAAAACATCAAACACCTCTACCTCCTGAATCGGGTTCATTGGCATCTCATGGTGACGGGAAATATTCTCGGTCCGCTGACATTCATTGCAGCCCTTTACCTAGAGGTGCGCATCTCTAAACACAGTTGGCCAAAAAATCCGGGCTCTAGCACTTTCGCAGCTGTTCTGACCCCTCCAAAATATCGTCCATATGCTGATGCGTGAAAAGCCTACAAAATCGAAAATTGTTCTATCTCGGGGACACACCTCCGGATAATATTATCAACACATATTCTAAACAAATAAGGCTCGTCCCAATAATACATGTGGCAATCACGAAAGAACTTTTTCTTTTGGACAGATGAAAGGTCATATGGAACTATACCGCAGACCAGGTAGTTTGCAAAATCTGCATACCATGGTGCATCTTCCAGAGTAGCTGCGACCAGCTGCTCGTCTGGAAAGGTTTCCAGAATCTCTTCGACCTCGATTAAGTTTTCAAGTCGTGATAGATGATTAGCGACTTAATTTTCTGTGACCTTACGAACATGAATTTTGAGGTCGAATTCTTGCAACGGCAGCACCCAACGAATCAGGCGCGGTTTAGACTCCTTCTTCTCAATTAGGTACCTGATAGCTGCATGGTCAGTGTATACAATTACCTTGGAACCAATCAGATATGATCGGAACTTGTCAAAAGCAAACACCACCGCTAACATCTCCTTCTCCGTCACAGTGTAGTTGTGCTGTGCACCGCTTAGTTTTTTGCTTGCATAGTAAATCGGGTGCATCAGCTTATCCTTTCGCTGCCCCAAGACTGCTCCTATAGCATAGTCGCTTGCGTCACACATGAGCTCAAATGGATTCTCCCAGTTGGGTGCAACAATGATGGGTGCAGTTACCAACCTCTTCTTCAGTTCCTCCAATGCCAACCTGCAATTATTAGAAAACACAAAGGGCTGATCCTTTTCAAGGAGTTTGTATAATGGGTTAGCAATTTTGGAAAAATCTTTTATGAAACGCTAGTAGAACCCGGCGTGCCTAAGAAAGCTTCTCACCGCCTTGACGGAAGTGGGCGGTGGTAGCTTTTCAATCACGTCAACCGTAGCATGGTCGACCTCAATTCCTTTTCTGGATACTCGATGTCCTAGGACTATCCCTTCTTGTACCATAAAATGGCACTTTTCCCAGTTTAGCACTAAGTTTGTCTCCACACATCTTTTGAGCACTCTGCGTAAGTTGTGAAAATAGTCTTCGAATGAATCTCCCACCACGGAGAAATAATCCATAAAGACCTCCATAGTATCCTCCACCATATCTGTGAAGATGGCTAGCATGCACTGTTGAAAAGTCGCTAGTGCATTGCAAAGCCCAAAAGGCATTCTCCAAAAGGCAAAGATGCCATACGGACAGGTGAAGGATGTTTTCTCTCTATCCTTGGGGGTTATTGATATCTGATTGTACCCCGAATATCCATCTAAGAAACAAAAATGTGATCTCCCGGCCAGCCTGTCCAATATTTGGTCAATGAAAGGCAAGGGGAAGTGGTCCTTGTGGGTGGCGGTGTTCAATTTTCGATAATCCATGCAAATCCGTCACCCTGTGACTGCGAGTTGAGATCAACTCATTGTTCTCATTTTTCACAACAGCCATTCCCCCGTTTTTTGGCACACATTGGACAGGGCTGACCCAATTGCTATCAGAGATAGGGAAGATGATTCCCGCATCAATCCATTTGATCACTTCCTTCTTTACAACCTCTTTCATGTTTGGGTTCAGCCTTCGCTGATGTTCCCTGGAAGGTTTGTGCCCCTCTTCCAGGAGAATCTTATGCATACAGAAGGCTGGGCTGATGCCCTTTATGTCTGCCAAGGTCCAGCCAATAGCAGTGTTGTTTTTATGCAATACCTATAAGAGCCGTTCTACCTGCACATCTAGCAAACCGGATGATATAATAATAGGTAAGGTCGAATCATGGCCCAAGAACACATACCTGAGGTGATTTGGGAGTGGCTTTAGCTCCAATTTGGGTGGTTCCTCTATTGATGGCTTTGCTAGAGGTGTAGCCCTTTTATCTAATTCAAGGGACTCAAATTGAGGTTCCTTTGTCCAGAATCCTCGGCCTTCAAGTGCCATGACCCATTCAGCTAACCCTTCCCCATCCATCCCTTATAGATTTTTTAGACATGCTTCCAATGGATCGTTAACAGTCAGGGTTGCGTCGTGCTCTTGTAGAATCACATCTACTGGATCCACTAAAGAGAAATTAGCATATTCACTAGGTCTTCTCATAAATTGCTGAATATTGAAGATGACTTCTTCATCGTTTAGTCTCATTTTTAGTTCCCTAGTCTCACAATCGATCAGTGCTCTGCCAGTCGCCAAAAATGGTCTACCCAAAATGAGAGGTATCTCCTCATCTACCTGGCAGTCTAGAATAACAAAATTATCTGGGAACACAAACTTCCCTACTTGCACCAACACATCATCAAGAATACCAGTTGGCCTTTTCACCGTGCGGTCAGCCAGTTGTAGCAGCATAGAAGTCGGTCTAGCTCTACCGATGCCCAATTTAGTATACACAGCTAGCGACATCAGATTTATGCTGGCCCCCAGATCACATAATTCCTTTGCAAAGGCATAGCTCCCAATTGTGCATGGAATAGTGAAACTACCTGGATCAGACATCTTTTAAGCCATCGGTCTTGTCACTACTGCGCTGCAGGTCTGTGTCAGAGTCACAGTGGAAAGATCCTGAAAATCAAACTTCCGTGACATTAGATCCTTCATCATATTTGCATAACTGGGCATCTCTCTCAAAGCATCCATCAAAGGGATATTCTACTGAATTTGACGCAGCATCTCCATGAATTTCTTGTATTGAACTTCCTTCTTTTGTTTAACCAGTCTCTGAGGGAAGGGTGCGGGTATCACCCTTTATGCATTGCTTGCTGGCTTCTCTCTGTTGGAATTTTCTGGCAAAAGAGGTGCCACCTGTTCTGCAGCTTGCTCATCCATCTTTTCTTTTCCTTTTTCCTCCTGACTCTACTCAACCACCACTTCAGTAAGCTCTGTTGGTTCCTCCACCTCTAACGGAACTGGAGTGACTATCGTACTATCCCTCTTGGCTTGTAGATTCTCCTGTTCTTTGTCTAAATCTCTCCCATTCTGGAGACTTACTGCCATCAGCTGATTTGGGTTTTGCTCCTTGGGGTTTATGTTAGTGTCTACAGGCAAGGTTCCCTGAGGAAGGTTGTTCAAAGCCATGGATAGCTGTCCCAGCTGCGTTTCAATGTTCTTTATGGCTGAATCATACACTGCCAATTTTTCCTACACTTTATTATTCGTTCCAATGAGTTGCTGAAGCATACCCCTGATTTCTACCATGTTGTTATATTGCTGTTGAGGAGGTGGTTGGTATGTTAATTGTTGTTGATTTTGCTGTGGATAGCCATGTGGTTTTTGATATGGTACTGGCACCATTTGGTTCTGAGGGTGCATACCCCCAGGCTGTTGCATGTTAGGCCTGTACTGCTGATTTTGTGGCGGTCTCCATTGCTGTGCTCCTTGTCTCTGACCCCCATAGTTGTTGACATAATTCATATCTTCCCTCGCCCCTTGATTTTCGCCTTCTCCACTCCATGAAAACACATAAAAATGATTAATACAAGGTGTACACAGTCCTCCATTTGTTGTATCAACAATGTGCACCTGTTTTGTACCCATCTCATCAATCTTCTTTGTCAATATGCTCATCTGGGTCATGAGTGTGGCCATATTCTTTGCATGTGAATTATTTGGGTCAAGAGGAACTGAATGCACTATGGGTGCCAGTGTTGTAGCTCTAGTCATCCACCCCGAATTTTGTGACATCTTGTCAAGAAGGATTTTGCACTCAGTGAATGTCTTACTAAAAAATGCACCTCCAGCAGAAGCATCCACATTTGCCTTTAAATTGTCAGCTAACCCCATGTAAAATCTCTGGCCAAGCATCTGGTCTGGAATGCCATGGTGAGGGCACTTCACTAGCATCCCTTTAAATCTTTCCCAAGTTTCTTACAAGGACTCAGTCGGCTGCTGCTTATACTGTAATATTTCATCAATCTCAAAATAAGCCTCTACTATTTTGGATGAGTTTCTACATCTTATAAGGGTTTTACAAAAAGTTTCCCCGAATTGACACTTTGGCCCCTTGAATTTTTTGGGTTGCGAACAGTGCGCCGCGGCCGCGGCGTCGACGGCGGTGCTGACCGCCGGAGGCACTGCCTCAAACTATGGCGCGGGCCGCGGTGAGCACTGCCTGGGATTTTGTCTCCGCGTTCCTTCTCTTTCTGCTCTTTTGTGTTCGGGTACTTCTTGAGTTGGTATTTTCTTCACATTATTGCCTCTAAACACTTCATATTGCTTCCTCGCATTTTATATTCCCTGCAAAACCAAATAGGACCAATTAAAGTATTTTATTGGCAATTTACATTATAAAACAACAACAAAGCATGGGCAATTACGGTGTAAATAACAACTATATAGCCTATTATCAACCTCCATAGGACCTCCCTCAGGACTTTATTGTATGCTTTCTCAAGGTCAATAAACACCATATGCAAATCCTTATTCCTCTCCCTGTACTGCTCCACTAATCTCTTTACCAGATGAATCGCTTCCATAGTCGATCGCCCCGGTATGAATCCAAACAGATTCTCAAAAATAGACACGCACCTCCTCACCTTGGCCTCCACCACTCTCTCCCAAACCTTCATAGTGTAACTCAACAACTTAATACCTCTATAATAGTTGCAATTCTGGTTATCACCCTTATTCTTGTACACCAGAACCATCATACTCCACCTCCATTCTTCAGGCATCTTCTTTGTCTTAAAAATAACATTAAACAGCCCTGTGAGCCACTCCAAATCTGCCCGCCCCGCGCTCTTCCAGAATTTTATCGGGATTTCATCTAGCCCCATCGCTCTGCCCCTGCACATCTTACGCGTTGCCCCTTCCACCCCCTCTACCGTAATCCGCCTACAATACACAAAATCTTGCTGACTCTAGGAGTGCTCTAACTTACCCAGCACAGTGCGTTTATCCCCTTCCACATTCAATAATTTATGGAAGTATGTCTGCCATCTTCTCCTAATAAGTGCCTCGTCCATCAACACTTTGCCATCCTCATCCTTGATGCACTTGACTTGGTCTAAGTTGCGGGCTTTCCTCTCCCTCACCTTCATCAATCAGTGCAACTTCTTGTCCATGCCTTTGCCCTCGAGCTCCTCGTACAAACGAGCAAACTCTGTGTTCTTAGCCGTTGTAACTACTAACTTCGCCTCTTTCTTTGCCTTTATGTAACACTACCGATAAGTCCTTTTTTCCTCATCATTTGTACTCTTCACTAGCTTCAGATAAGTAGCTTTTTTAGCTTCCACTTTAACTTGAACCTCTCCATTCCACCAAACAAAAACAAAGAAAATCTCTACGGGGGAGAATAGAAGGGGACTCCAAGGATTTGCGGACGCGAGTAGAGGTACCTTGAAGTCTCCTGAATCAGCAAACGCGCAATAAATTCGAGGCCGATAGCTCGTACATAGATCTTCACATGAAAAACATGTGTAGGAAAGGGCATTAGTACACCACAATAGTAATTGGTAAGTTCCAAGCCTAACCTCGGTCGAGTATTGACGAGGTTAGGTCAGGGATGTTTATCGTAAAAATGGTAATAACGATTAGATTTGATTTAGTGGTTCTAAAAATATGTGATCTATTTTTTATGTTAGTTGTTAAGCAGTAGATGCTAAGTGACGAGGTTAGAAAATAAGATAAGAGATTGAAGATGGCTTTGGGAACCAAAC
This sequence comes from Nicotiana glauca, assembly GCA_026770625.1. Classification (NCBI taxonomy): domain Eukaryota; kingdom Viridiplantae; phylum Streptophyta; class Magnoliopsida; order Solanales; family Solanaceae; genus Nicotiana; species Nicotiana glauca. The sequence goes on from MU755614.1 coordinate 7,154, forward strand.
AGAATGATTGAGAATCGGGGCCTCGAGCTAGCATATGCAGGGCCTCGATACCAAGTCAGATGCCCGGCTGGGGGCAGTCGATGAAGGATTAACAACTATTGGGGCTGTGATTGCGGCTCTTTATGATCAATAATGAGAAATAAATGAAGAATAATTGATGAGATACAATAAATGTAGAAAAACCAATAAATGTAAGCAATAGAGCCAAATAGAAAGTATGTTTGAGTTAGAGAGCAAAAAGAATGTTCTTGTATTGAATGAAGTATATTGTGTTAGGTACGCCCTACAAGATGATAGGTATCCCCTTTATATAAGGAGAGAAATCCCATCATGGTACATGAGTAATTATTACAAAGATACGTAGCTAGAACAACTACTACCAGACTAGTGTTTCCCTTGCAGGCTTTGTCAATTTTGATCATATTCCTTGGGAACTTCCTGTTGGTGCGTCGCAGCCGTGGGTTTGCACTGCCTTGAGGTCGATCATTATGAACCTTGGGGGGCGAGCTTCGAGCTTCGAGCCTCTCGGGGGTGGTCTTCCTGAGGCACTCTAGTGATCAAAAAAATCGAGCCCTCTAATTTTTACCATATACATATTGTCCCCGCATTTCTTAGAATAAAATGATAAGAAACGATTTTCACAATGATCCCTCGAACCTCTTGTGATGATGTCATGCTTATGATGTTAGATTATCCGATAACTGAGACATCCTATCGATACATCTTTCCAAGGAACATTTGATGTAGTGTCAGTTTACTTTTTCAAGGCGATAATATCGTCGCCGATCCGTTTCCCAACAGGTATTATTTGCGCCTGTCGATCCGTTCTCCCAAGACATTTATTGCCGTGGAAGGGGTGTCGCGCCCCATTTTTTCGCGAAATTGGGTTTATGATATTTGAGAAGACAACTCGTTCCCTTTTGGGAATTGAGTTTTGGAATTTAAGAGTTAGCACCTAATGATTAAAGCGCATTAGGACACTAAGAAGGGTTTGATTTAAACAACCAGAGATTGGGTAAGGGCTTGAAATTATCCCAAAGGGAAGGTGTTAGGCACCCCTCAGGATCCACTAGTGTGGTTCCCGGTCAAGATATTGTTGTGACTTAAGTGCAAATACATATAGGCAAGTAAGTGTTTCATATTAGAGGGGATTTTCATGTAATAGTCACAAATACACAAAATCGGAAAGAGCTAAAGAGAGTTGATTTTCTTAGAAGAAATGGTTTTAAAAGATTTAAAAGAAACAAAGAACAAAGGGAAGGGGAGTCCTAGGTTTATTAATAATATGGATCTCCCCACACAACATCCGGTAATCACTCTTCAGTGAGGGGCTACACGTGATGTTATCGCGTGGTCATCATATCCATATCTACCCTTTCCCACCCCTTTAAGGTATTAAAGCGCGAAATGGTCTCGTTTACTTATTGCATGCTATTACCCGCCCCAATCCTATCAGTCCCAGAGGAACTTAGGACTACTAATCCTAAAGGGAGGAGATGTTGGGCTTATTTGTGGTTTCAAAAGGTAAAATACCAGGGCAACAAGAAAAACACATATAACAAGTATGGGGAAGCATGTAAACAAATGAAAGGGCTCAAATAGACCTCCTTTAAACCAAAGAAAACACATAATGTAGCATGACTTGCACGTACTGTTTAAGGTCTGATTAAACTTAAAAGGTTGAGGCAGACTGATTTATTTACAAAGTTCAGATAAGAAGCCCGACTCAGGCTTGCCTACTGGTTGTAGCTAATAAAATCTGATTCAGTTTATAAAATTCATCCTATGGTTTGCCTAAGTGTTGAACGAAAACCCTATAGGCATGATATCTACAAGTTTCAGAAACAAGGATATGAGCTGATTACATACTGATTTAAGAAAAATTGTCAGTTATTAAAGAAAGGCGAGTTCTAGCAAAAGATCACAAGTTCTGCAACTGGCAACGCATTATTACTGTAGGTTTTAGACTTATAAACGAGTGAGGTGATTCAGATTTGATTAACTCTTATAGGCATGCTTTCTATGTGCTTGTCGACTTTAGAACACATTTATAGACATAGTAAAAATGCAGAAACACTATAGGCATAACATCTAGATACGAGATTTTATATGAACATGATATGTAATCACAGTTGGTTATTTAAGAACGTGTTTGCCTAATGAAAAGTGGATATGCAAGATTCAGAAAGTCGTATAGGCATATTTTCTATATGCATATGCAGAGTTCAGATTTTGAATAATCGTAGACATGGTATATATATGAAAGAATGCAGGATTCCTATAGACATGTCATCTATATATGAGCATGCAAGATTCCTATAGACATGGCATCTATATGTGAGCATGCAGGATTCTTATAGACATGCTATCAGTATGAAAGAAAAGCAGAAATTCCTATAGTCATGGTATCGATATATGAGCATGCAGGATTCCTATAGACGTGGCATCTATATGTAAGCATGAAGGATTCCTATAGACATGACATCTATAAGTGAGAATGCAGAAATCAGAAATTCCTATAGGCATGTTTCTACATGTGGGAATGCAGAATCCTATAGACATGTTATCTACATATGAGAACACAGAAATCAGAAATTCCTATAGTCAGGTTATCTACCCTTTTTGCATGCATGGTTACCCCTCCCTTTTCACTAACTAACCCCAAAAAGTTTTATTACAAAGTTATTACAACCCAGAAAAGAAAGTAAAGTAAAAAAAATACATCAGAAATTGAAAGTACAACCAAGGAGAGCCTAATTCAGACTTCCTGTCTGAAGTATGAAGTAAACCAACTCCAAGAGATCAGATTTCAAAGCCTTTCTCCCATTTGGGTATGTCAGAGTTCCTTAAGAGTTTCATAAGAACTTCGGGCAGTGCTTACACCCAAATGTATCACCATATTAAGCCATAGTGCAGTGTGGAAAGGCTAGCTCTCGGGTGTCCAAGTTCAGAGGGAACTCAAGGTCCCAAGGCAAGGCTCACAAGAGGGAGGCAGAACTTAGGAACTAAGAGAGAGTGCAAGTGCAGGATTCTGAAAGGGAAAAGGGAAAGGGAGACAGTTCACATTAATACACATAGCGGATAGGGAATGGGGGAATTTGCAAGAGCAAAAGAAAAGCAGGCTGATGGGCACACCCAGCAATGGGATATGCTGGCACACCCTCCAGCCTGTTTATATAGAGGTTAAGACCCCATTGGTTCAAACATAATTCATAGGCAAAAACTAACATTGCCATGCCTTAAGTCACAACTCACAAACACATAGGGGTAATAGGGTAGGGGAGTAAGGATCCACAATAGAAACAGGCAGAAAGATATGAGCATACTTAATTTAAATTTTGAACTCTACAGAAACAGTAAAGTAGACGTGGATAAAAGCTATAAATAAACACATTGTGACGATGCTGAATCTTAAATTAGGACATACCAGTTTCAAGGAAACAAATAGAGAAAATGCAGTAGTCTTGTAAAAGCCACAGAGCAGACACGTAGAGGGAATACTATATGTGTAAGTAAGAGTTCAGAAGGATTGTGAAATCATATAGTGTAGGATTGTCAAATCGTGTCTGTTTGTGAAAAAGGGTCGTGCCCTTTATAGTGTGAAAATCATGAGGAAATAAGGCAAGAAAATAGTTAAGGAACTGATTTTCAATCAATTACACAAGACTTCCCTTAACTTAAGGGATTCAGATTCAAACGGGTAAAAACAATTTAAGGAAAGAAATTGAATAAAACTTTGTACAAAGCATGTAATTAAGGGTTAATACATAAAAGGTTATTTAAGGACAGGGTTTTGAAGTACACAGTTTGTACAAATAAGGTAAGGAAATCAATTAACAGCCAGTACATCACAATGTCTGAGATTTGTATGAATGAACCGAGTCAAAAAGATGGGAAAGGTTTTTAATTTAAGGGAAATTAGCAAACGATGGAAAGGTAATCCATTAGACCTATTTAGAAGGGATTCTTAATTAATCACAAGTTTGAAAACCCTTTTTTAGAGGAAGTTTCATCACACATAAAGAGCACACAAACATGTTGAGTTGAGAGAAGATGTTGTGCCATGGCAAAGTCAATAGAAAAGTCCAGTAAAAAAGAGTTTAGAAGAGTTTAACAAAATGTTAGAATCATATAAAACTCGAAATTGGTCTGGAAGGGTTGGGGGTTTTGAAATAAAAACCCTAGTTCAGGCAAATCACAAAGCAAAGATGAGAGGGCAAGCAATTGAATCAAAACATGTTTAGAGGTTTCAGAAAAGAACTGAAACTTCTAACATGCTTCTTTCAGCAACAGAACTCATGAGAAACAAGATAGAAAAGTAACACGCAAACACAGTAGAAGGGTTTAAAGTAAACAGAGCGGAAGAAACTAATTCGAAGCATAATGAGAAAAGACTGATAAGAACAGTAGAAGAAACATGCTTAAGAAGATCTTTTAGAAGAAACTCAAACAAGGTTCAATAGAAGAAAAATAGAAAAACACTTAAGAACACAGTAGAAAAATATAGTAGGTGAAACATACCAGAACATGGTAGAAGAAAATACCAGAACATAATAGAAAAGAATACGAGAACATAGTATAGAAAACACAGAGAAGAACATGCAAGAATGGGGTATAAAAACATAGTAGAAGAACATACAAGAACGTGGTATAAGAAAAATATAGGAGCACAGTAGAGGCAAATACACACAAAAGAAAAGGGAAAGAAAGTCAGAGAAACACCTAAACATTTTTCCAGAAAACCCTAAATCGAAAAAGAAAGATTTTAAAAGTAGTTTTTGAAAGAAGAGTCAGGAAAATCATTTGAAAAATCAAAGAAAGCATAGATAAACAACGGATCTAAAGGAATCGGAGAAACCTCGAAGGGTTAGGATTTCATAAGAACCCTAGAAATGAGAAAGGCTTTGAAAAAGTCACCGATCTGAGTCGGAGAGGTCAGAATCAGGCTCAAACAACCATGGTACGCCGGAGCAAGGCCGGAGATGACCGTGGAATCTCGAATCGACAAAGGTCTGGGTACAAAGCTTCAAGGCCAGGCCTTGAATCTTCAGAGATCAGGTGTGTAAGAGCAACAGGAGGTGAGTATAGGACTCTCAAAGCCTTGAAGCCATAGATTCTGGTGGTTTTCAGGGTGGAGGTGGTAGGAGGCGGCGAGGGTGGAGAGGGTTCAGAGGTGACGTTTGGGTGGAAAGTGATTAGGGTTAGGGGGGTTGGCAAATTAAAAAGGAAAGAATGAAATGTGGTTGTTGATCATTTTGATCAACGACCTGGATTAAACGGGGAGCCGGGCAGGTTTCTTTGAATGGGTTGTGGGTCGGGTGAATTTAGGATTTGGGCCAGGTAATGGGGTTTGAAACTGAGTCCAATTAAGAGTGCCAAATCTGAATAAAATTGAAATAAAAATAGGCTAACATTTAAATAGCCCTTTTCCCTCATTTATTTTATGTAAAAATAGTAAAATACTTTCTATAAACAAATTAAAGGTGCTAGAATAATTAATAATATATAAATATTTAACTAAAAATACTGGAGTCAATTTTATAACTATAAATATAATTATATCTTAAAATAGGCTAACATTGCAATTATATGCGATTTAGCTTTAAAAATACTAAATAAATTTGTAAAAATATGCAAAAATTATGTTAGCCTTATTTTAGTATAAATATGAAAATCCAATAAGTGAATTTCCAAAATGATAATTTTGGGAATAATTATTGGATTTTTCTTGATAAAATAGGGCAATAAAATTCTTTTAAAAATCTTTAAAAATTAAGGAAAAATAGGAAAACTCTTGGACATACTTATATATGCATACCTATGCTATTTGAAAGGTATTTTGTATATAAGAATATACAGGGAAAAATTAGGTATCAACGGGGGGGGGGGGGGGGGG
>MU755614.1:13971-24140 GCA_026770625.1 Nicotiana glauca
GGGGGGGGAGATGAGGCTTCTGGAGAAATGATTCTCGAAGGCATTGCTCCAGAGGATGTACTCTTGAGAGCAAATTAGACTTTTAGATGTTACTTTTGCTTCTTTGTTTCTGTGTAAGGACTCTTCGTGGGATTTTGTAATCTTGTGTAAGGTCCCTTCATGGGCTATTTGTAATCAATGTTTATTAATGCAAAGAAGTTTCTTCAATTTGTCTCTGATTCATGTGGGATTTTCCTTTATTTGCGTTTGTGAAGAATCTGAGTGCATTACTCTACCGATCAATCCGAATACCAGGCCCAGGTGTAGGTAGTTCCTCGGCTCCTGATTGATTAGTACGATATCCTGTTGAGCCCTTTGTCATCCCTTGAACTGAGCCCGGGTTAGACAGATACAAGCTTAGGTCGCCGGGACCCCCGAGTAAAAATAGGGCTTCGAATTTATAGAACGAAACCTGGCCTTTCAGACCCCGTCAATAGTCCTTGAGGGGGAACTTGCTTGGATGTCCGAGAATAAAGATAGACCTTAAGCTTTCGAAAGCAGACCTCGAGTGAGAGTTTTCTCAAGCTCGGGCGACAAGAAAACCTGCTTGAACTTAGAGAGAAGATAACCTTAAGGCATTGTAGATAGATCTCGAACGAGGGTTTGCCTGGGTTCGGATAACCCCTGGATCTAAAGTAACCGAGAGCACGTTTATCTGGACCCGAAGGCAAGAAATAGCACAAAGGTTTTATTAGTAGTTTTTGAGTGAAACTTGGATAAAGCTCAGGTAGCTCGGGGGTCGGAGGATCGGGCAAATGACCCGTACTTGCAATAGCAAAAATCCTTGAGGTAGGGTACCACCTCGAGATCAAGCCTATATGAGTAGGTTTTTTATAACTTGTCTTCTGTTTGACTGAGGTCCTCGAGATCGGGTGACTATCTCTTTTTTTATAGGGTTTATCCTCCATGCGCCAAGTTTCTTTTAACTCAAAGCTTTCATATGCGTCTCTTGTTTCCCCTCTCTTTGTTTCACCACCATCATGGCTGTTGAGCCCAAATTCACTTGCCAAGGAGAGGAGGAATTTGTTCTAACTTCGTATTTTGTCAGTGGCACACTACCGGTGCCCGGCAGGCGAACGTCGAGATGCTTTATCTCGAAGAGGGATTTTACGTTGGCGAAACCTCCCAATGTTCCGAGCTATCGGGAACATGCATCGAGGTATATCTTTATGATAAGGGAGGAGCATCTTAAGTTAGTTAGAAAAGAATGTGTATGGGGGAGAAGAAGTGGTGCTGCAGGTACCTTCGTCAGGGGAGAGTGTCATGGAAATGTCAAGGGGTTTTTGAACGTATATATGTACCTCTTTATGTTGGGCCCTCTTGATATGGTCGTGCTCGAGTTTTGTAGGATGTATCAGGTTATCTTAGCGCAGGCTCACCCGTCCTTTTGAAAGATAGTGCTGATGATAAGGTATTTTGCAGACAAAACCAAGCTCTAGTTCACCCTTATTCATCTCATAAGGTTATACCGGCCTTTGCTTTACCGGGGCTTGATCGCTCTACAGCGTCGGTCCACTCGACCCCCTGCCGTTAGTGATGAAGAAGAAGAGGATCGATGGTGGATGATCCTATTTGTTCGAGTATGAACAGTGGATGTTATCCCTCGAGAGTTTATGCCATTTCTTGAGAAATGGAATTTCGAACGTAAGTGGTACACTTGCGCTTTTACCATTTTTGTCCATAATGTAGGCGACCTTTGTGAAGATATTCTCCCTTTTTCTTTTTGTAGCGATCCCCTGCCTACCGAAAGAGGTTCCCCATCTGGCAGAATAGCATAATAAGCTGGCAGCTTGCTCGACTTATGATAAGCGAAAATGGCGAGACCTGTCCAAGGGGAGATAGGAGGCCAATCTTCATAGTAGGTGCATAATGGCTTGTTTTCTGTAAAGCACACTGACTCTGCCAATGCAGGTGTTGGATAATTTTCCAAGATGAGGCCATGTCCCCTGGAGGAGGATAAGAGATTTCCAACCTCAGGGTCGAGGATCGATAATAAACGAAAAAAATTGTCGAGGTGGGAGGGTTCTCGCAGCAAGGCGAGTCCTGTTACGAGGTTCAAAAGAGACAAGTCGATCGAGCTTCCGGCATCAAAGGCCTCTATTCTTGAAAAAATAGTTCCAACCTTACCGCCGTTTCCCATTCCCGTCGAAGGTACTTCGAGGGACAAGGGTCATTTGCCGCCTCTCTATTCTCCTACTGAAGGCACTTCGGAGGAAACTAAGACATCGAATGTATGCTCGACTTTTGGGTGAGGCATAGTGGCTTAGCTTCATGGTAAGCTTTGGTAGCCGGTATAGGCTTCTTTTAGTTTCGTGTTTTCCCTTTCTTATTGAGCTTTCTTTTTGTAGGACTTTGACAAGGTTAAGTCTGAGCTACTTTGCCATGAGGCCATGCTTCTTTGTACGAAAAAGGAAGATGAGATGGTATTCTTGCGGTACAAGGCGGATCGAAGTTGGAACTACAAGGGCTATCTAAAAGATAGGTAACCTTTGTTTTGAGCCGAGGCACGCTCCTCCTCTTTCTTTCGTAGGCTAATATTTTCCTTTTTTAGTTGCAGAGAAAAATGGAGGACCTGTAACGTCTTTGGGGAGAACTTGACCAGGCTAAGTGTGAGCGCAAAGAGCTAGAAGCCCAGGTTGAGGCCCAGAGGGATGCCTTGGCCAAGGCCTCCGCCCTTGAAGTGTAGTTCCAGAACGTTCACACGAATATTCCGGTCCGAACGAGCAATATTGCGAGGCTCGAATCTGAAATTTTAAGGATAAAGGCAGACATCGTAGATGCTCGGACTGAAGCCGAGGTGATCCGAGACAAGGACGATAAGAAAGTGGCCATCTTTTTACAAGATGCCCTCGACGCCCGAGCCGAGGTGAGAAAAGCTCTCGACCGAGAGAGTAGGAGCAAAGAATATGTCAGATGTAGACTCGTAGGGAAGCCCTTGAGGAAATATATGCCAGGGGCTTTGATCTCTCGGAACAGATACAGCAGGCAAAGGCAGATGAGTCTGACGCTAAGTTCCTTTTATCTGATGTCGAAGATAGCGAGGAAGAGGTTGATATGCCATACTCCCCGAGGGGGATGCAGGTTGAACTTTTCTTCCTTGATTTTGTATATAGTGCCAACACTTTAAATGGAGCTTTGCATTTTTTCATACATGTGTATAAAAGGAAACCTGTGGGATTTATTTTTCATGCACTTCCTTTTGCTTTGATGTTTGTCAGTTATTAGCCAGGTGAACTGGTTTTTGGGTTAAAAGTACCCTTGGGTTTGTAGTATGGCCCTGGGGCCCGCTGGGCTGGCCTGTAGGTTCTTACGCATCTGGTCGGTATGACCTTTTATATAAGTCGGCATGTAAGATCTTATGCTTTTGCTTTTAGGCATATTTAGTTTACTGTTTTGGGTTCAATCTGTGAGTCGGGTTTCGACCCGAGCTTATTGAACCTTAATTTTTTGAATTTAAGGTTGGCCCTTAGGCTCTTACGCGATTGGTCGTTACGACCTTTTACATGGACTGGCGGCAGTGGCTATTACGTTTTAGGTCGGTACGACCTTTTATATGAGCTGGCGGTAGTGGCTCTCACATTTTAGGTTGATACGACCTTTTACATGAGCTTGCGGTAGTGGCTCTTACGCTTTAGGTCGGTATGACCTTTTACATGAGCTTGCAGAAGTGGCTCTTACGCTTTAGGTTGGTACGGCCTTTTATATGAGCTGGCGGCAGTGACTCTTACGTATTAGGTTGGTACGACCTTTTATATGAGCTGGCGGCAGTGGCTCTTATGCATTAGGGTCTGTACGACCTCTAATATAGTTTTTATTCTTCCCTCGTTAAGGATTTTTGAAATTATGTTTGCTTGACTCTTCGACGGTTCGATAAAACCTCGATTGCGAGCCGTTATGCAACGGTGGTCGAGCACCTCGGGAGGTTTTGCTTGGTGGTTGAATGTTTCGAAACTCATAGTTTTGGAGCTGACATGGTCGAAGCCGTTTTGCCTAAGTCGAGGGTATCTTGTTTTAACCGGTTCTTTTCAAAGTTCTTTCTGTGATTTTTTAGCAACACTCGGGCATCTCCGAGTCATGTTAGTTTTGCAAATACAACCTTGTGACCTTAGTCATTGTGTTTGGACGGAGCCTTTCAGTCCCCGAGTGAAGTAGTTTCGGCATATATATCGAGGGTATGCCTTTTTAGGGGTCTTATAAGTTCGATAAATAGCCTTAACTTTAAGATTGAGATTATTCCTTTTATAAGGTCTTATAAATTTTTACATGCCTTTGAGGTCTTACAGCTTTGGTTGCTTGGTACGAGTATGGTTCATGCCTTGCTTGAGGTCTTACAGATTTGGTTACTTGGTAAAAGTATGGTTCATGCCTTTCTTGAGGTCTTACAGATTTGATATTGCCTTATGAAGGTTTTGATGTTGCCTTATGAAGGTTTTGATGTTGCCTTATGAAGGTCTTATGAATTTTTACATTCCTTTGAGGCTTTACAGTTTTGATATTGCCTTATGAAGGTCTTACGCGTTCGAGGTTGCCTGTACGGGGCCGTATAGCCCCGGGTTTTGACAGATTGATGAGGGTGGCAGCTAGCGGCAGTCCCCGAGTCATCGAGAGTTTCTTGGAGCCATTCCCTATAAACATGGTATTGCCTTATTGAGGGCTTATGAGATTGGAGTTTCCGACCCGGAGGTCATGTAGCCTTGAGTTTTCGACGCCGGTCCGCGACTGTTCGGGATGTTTTTTGGCTTCTGGAGCCATTTTTGAAATCTTAATGTTGCCTCATTAAGGTATTAGTTTTGGTTTTTTGACGCCAGTCCTCGAGTGTTTGGGATGTCAGTCCCCGAGTGTTCGAGACATTTTGGGCCCTGGAGCCATTTTTGTAAGAAATGGCGAGCTTCTTTGAAACGCGAAATGCCTTGATGGAGGAGAAATTATTCTTTGATTACTTGGTACAAGTATACATTTTTTCGCCGTCTAGGGCTCGATTATTCTATACGAACATGGTTCGTTCGATGGTTCGATCCGGTATATCATTTTCCTATTGAGATCCCGTTCATCACATCTTGACTTCTCCGAGGAGGTGACCTTCCAGGGGGATGTCCCTCAGTATTCGAGGTTGATTGAAGAGAAGCCTTGAATACTCGTTGAGCCTTCCTCGGGTAACATATAGATGTTGCCTCCTTAAAAACCTTGTCGGTAAAAACCCTTCTTGGGATAAAACCCGATCGAAGGAAAAGAGTGCAACACATGCTTTTGAAACCTAAGGCCTTTAGGTTGGAAAGCGCTTCGACAGCATCGATCGAGTGCCTCTGTACACAGTTAGAGAAAAACCTGAACTAAAAAAGGGAGATGATCATACCTTAGTGTCGGTGATGCCTCGAGCCTTTATATGCTTTGATTGTTTACTTTGAGGACGCAGTACGGTCCGTTACTTGTTTTAGTGGGGTGTAACCGCAAGTATAGCTTGTTATTGCGATGTTACCGATTGTTTATCCTATGTCCCCTTCGACAATGGAGGTATTGGTGCCGGTGCCACATCGTGCACTACAAACATCTCTTTTGATGCATGTTGTTCTCCGTAGATGATTTTTATCCCATCCTTTGCCATGAACTTCATCATTTGATGGAGCGTGGATGGTACTGCCCTCATGTGGTGTATCCACGGCTTTTCCAGGAAGGCATTATACTCATATCTCCTTCAATGATATGAAATTTGGCATTTTGGATCGTGCTAGATACGTTGACTAGGAGGGTGATTTCTCCTTTGGTTATTTCGCTTTCCATGTTTAATCCGTTGAGGAATCGAGCGGCGGGCACAATCTGATCGAGCAGTCTGAGCTGCTCCACCACCCTCGACCTAATGATGTAAGCCAATCTATCTAGTTCCACAAGCACACGCTTAACTTGAAATGTATTTACAAGAAAAGAAATTACCAATGCATCGTTATGGGGATGAGATAGAGCCTCAATGTATTCATCGTTGAACGTGAGGGCGCCCTCGGGTATGTTGTCTTGAGTTCGCTTTTCCCTGGTGATGGAAAATTTTTGTTCACCTGATCATGGGTTCTTGTGGAGCATTGATACCTCCGAAGATCATGTGGATGACATGTTGTGGTTCACCTGTTTCACCCTTCTTGGTCACCTCTCTTTCCCGAAACTGATTTTTGGCTCGGTCGCTGAGGAATTCTCGTAGATGACCTTTGATGAGTAGTCGGGCTACCTCTTCTCGGAGCTGTCAGCAAACCTCAGTCCTGTGATCGTATGTGTTGTGAAATTCACAAACTTAGTTATGGTTCCTTTGCAAAGGATCTAATTGTACGGGCCTAGAACATCCAGTGTCTCTGATTTTACTGATGGCGAATACGATGTTTGAGATGTCGACGTTGAAGTTGTATTTCGACTGGCGGGGTTCCTTCGTCGACCCTGTATGCCTATCGATTCCAGCTCTAATAACAAAACTGCGAGGGTTCTGACATTGGTCCAGCCTTCGATCGTTGCAAGGTATGTTGCGCCTTGGGGCATTTCTTCTATTTTCAGTGTATGTTTGTATCTTTCTTTGTTTGGCTTTGGATCCTTCGTCGGAAACCTGCTAGGATATAGTGAGCTCGAGGGGGCTCCTAGTTGGTGGTCTTCAACTCTGATCATTGACTGGTAGTGGTTGTGGACGTCCGGCCAGGTCATGGCGGGATATTCGACTAAGTTCTACATCGCCCAGTCATCGGAGACCGGCGTTAGTTCCATTCGGAAGCGAGATATAAATTCTCACAACATCTCGTTATACCTTTGCTTGATTTTGAAAATGTCGGACTTCCTTGTTGTTACCTTGATGGCACTAGCGTGTGCCATTATGAAGGAATCTGCTAGCATGGATAATGAGTCTATCTAGTGTGGGGCTAAGTTGTGCTACCACATCATCGCTCCCTTTGAGAGCGTCTCTCCAAATTTCTTTAGTAGGACAGATTCGATCTTGTCGTCTCTTAGACTGCTACCTTTCACCGCACATGTGTAAGTAGTGAGGCGCTTGTTGGGGTCCGAGGTTCTGTTATACCTCAGAAGTTCAGGCATCCTAAACTTCTTTGGAATGGGTTTTGGGGCCGCTTCCTGCGGTTACGACTTTTGCACGAACTTCTTCGAATTGACACCCTTCAGGATCGGGGGTGCTCCCGGAACTTGGTCGACCCTCAAGTTGTAAATCTCTACCTTCTTGTCGTTAGTTTCTATTTTCTTTTCTCCTGACTCGATCCTCTCTATGAGGTCTTCGAGCATATTTATGATGGTGAGGTCGGTTGCTGACCCGTTGTTGCTTGATCTTTCTGGTAGCTGTTCGGCTCGGGGAGCCGTTTCCGATGATACCGTGCTGGGAGTTTTGTAGTGACTTTGCAGCTGAGCAATCACCAGCTATTATGCCTGTAACATTTAAAAAATCACATGAAGGCTAACTTACTGCTCTTCCCTAGCTGGGGTTTTCTGAGCTTCTTGTTGATCTCCTTGGTGTATGCTCCTATTGGTGCGGGAGCTTATTTCGACGTGTTGAGCGTTACGTGAGACCGTGTCCACAGGAATTGGTTCTTGCACATCCCCATGGTTTTGTGTTGGTACACCAACACCTGGAACAACTACACCATTTTCTCCACGGTCCTCAAGATTGTTGTTTTCACGCGCATTTATTGAGTTGGACATTTTGACCTAAAATCAAAGATCTTGGACAAGAAAAAGTGTGAAAGATAACTTGCATTACATAGGGAACCAACAAGAAAGTAATCACTATTATTTTAAGCAACACGGTGGGCGCCAAACTGTTTACCGTGAAAATGATAAAAACAATTAGATTTGATTTAGTGGTTCTAAAAGTATGTGATCTATTTTTATGCTAGTTGTTCATCAGTAGATGCTAAGTGACGAGGTTATAAAATAAGATAAGATATTGAATATGGCTTTGGGAACCAAACAAAATGATTGAGAATCAGGACCTCGAGCTAGCGCATACAGGGCCTTGATGCCAATTCAGATGCCCTGTTTGGGGGCGATCGATGAAGGATTAACAGCTATCGGGGCTATGATTGCGGCTCTTTATGATCAATAATGAGCAATAAATGAAGAACAACTAATGAGATACAATAAATGTAGAAAAAGCAATAAATGTAAGTAATAGAGCCAAATAGAGAGTATGCTTGAGTTAGATAGCAAAAAGAATGTTCTTGTATTGAATGAAGTATATTGTGTTAGGTCCTCCCTAAAAAATGATAGGGTTCCCCTTTATATAAGGAGGTAAATCCCATCATGGTACATGAGTAATTATTACAAAGATACGTAACTGGAACAACTACTTACTAGTGTGGTACAAACTAGTGTTTTCCTTGCAGGCTTTGTCAGTTTTGATCATGTGCCTTGGGAACTTCCCGTTGGTGCATCGCAGCCGTGGTCTTTCACTGCCTCGAGGTCGATCATTACGAACCCTCATGAGTGATCTTCGAGCTTCGAGCTAGATTTCGAGCCTCCCGGGGTGGTCTCCCTGAGGCATTCTATGGATAACAAAATTGAGCCCCTGATGTTTTTCGTATACAAGGGCCCTACTAGTGTAAATATAATGAACTGAGAAATAAGAGATATAAATATATTCTACAGTAAAGCAGTTAAAGAAGTTCATAGAATTTAATAGTCAAGGGAACTCCTGGCTCAGAACAAGGAAAACACAACAGGAAATCTCTCGGGATACCGTCCCGTAGTTCCGAAATAATTATGCAGTACAGGGCGATCTCCTGGAATACGGTAGTCCCAAAATAAATATGCAGTGCTGGGGGATCTCTCGGAATACATGCGCAGTCCCAAAGTAGATGTGCAAGACACGAGGATCTCCCGGAATACGTCTGTAGTCCCAAAGTAAATATGCAGTGCTGGGGAATCTCCTGGAGTACGTCCGTAGTCCCAAAGTAAATATGCAGCTCAGGATGACATGACAGTTACATCATCGAATTATACAGTTTAGACTAAGCATAATCAAGGAAAATAGGGATCTACCAAAATATGTTGCATAGAATTCATAGACAGTTTAAACACGTAGGCATGCTTTCCTAATCTAAACTAAGCAATTAAACATAGTAGTGTAGTTCAAAAAAGGAAAAAAAATTATGATTTATAAGGAAAACAGGATTTTTACAACAATAGCCCATGTACGTACTCGTCACCTCACGTACACAGCGCTCACACATCAAACAGTACCAAACATCCTAAGGGGAAGTTCCCCCACAAGGTTAGGCAAGCTACTTACCTCGAAACGCTCAATCAATCTGAAACGATGCTCTTACCACAATTATCCAACTCCGAATGACCCAAATCTAATGCATAAATTTCATAATGTAAATATAACTACAAGTAACTATTTAAGCTAAAAAATTCAAGGCTAAGGCAAGGAATTAGGAAAAATGCCCAAAAAGTCTGGCCGGGCCCAGGACTCAGAATCGGGTAAAAGTCACAAATTATAAACACCCATTCACTCACGAGTCCAACCATAGTTTCACTCAAATCCGGCTTCGAATCGACATTCAAATCTCAAAAATTCATTTTATGAAGTTTATGCAATTTTCCCCAAATTTCCACCCCAAAGTACTAATCAAATGATGAAATAATTGATAAATTCATGTATATTAACCAAATCCGAGTTAGAACCACTTACCCCGATAAATTTCTTGAAAAACCACAAAAACTCGCCACAAACCGAGCTCCCTAGGTCCAAAATGTGAAATAATGCCCTAAACCCCATTTATATAGTGCACCCTCTGATCTCCACTATGCAGATCACGAAATTCCAAGCGGGTTGTGCCTCCCAACTCCTGTGGTCGTGAAAAAAATGGTGCAGTCTCCTTTTGGTAGCTGCACTGCTAGGCTTTAGTATTTTGGCCATAACTGTCACGCCCCAAACTAGAGGGACATGACCGGCGCTCGACCGAGTATCCCCAGTCAAGCGGACCTGGGTGCCTTTCCTAATCCATGAGCCACCCCTTGTTTTCCTTATTCGGTATTCCAAGAACAAGCCATATAATAAATTTTTAGATCACCATTTTTCAAAACATACATACATAATAATTAGTGAAATTACCAATTCGTTGTCCAACAAAAGAAACATGAATATACATAGC
>MU755614.1:28185-51814 GCA_026770625.1 Nicotiana glauca
CAATTAACAATATTCTATAAGTGCGAGAATAATCATGGATTTGTATAAAAGTTCTGATTGTGAAGCCAGAAAATAGGTAAACACCTTCAACAATAAATCAAGAGCTTCTAAAGTCTGTTCTTTATTATCTTATCAGTTTACATCAAGTCACGTAGGGCCAATTCCACATTTACAATTTTCAAGTAACAGATAAACATGCGCAAATCATGCTGAGGTCGACGGCCCGCTCCAACGGGAATATAAATTGTGCACTGCCGAGGGTCGAGCGGCACGAATCATAGATGCATCTATTATCACCGAGGCGTTCGGCCTGCTCCATAATTAAACACATATCCTGCTCGCGAATCATCCATGCGATGCAGGCACACATAAAACACATGCTCAAGTAGGAAATTAAGAATGTATCGAGGATAATTATCCAAATAGACAAATTTCTCCTTGTAACATTTCAGGGAAAATTAATATTTAAATCTCTTTTTAAATTCCTTTACCAATTCAAGCTGATTTAAGCAATTCAAACCATAAATGGGTTCACTATAATCCATGTATAACATGCTCTTTTGGTCCTAGACTACCCGGACAATAGCATGATAGTAGCTACGCACGGACTCTTGTCACTTCGTGCGTACGTAGCCCCCACAAATAGGAGCACATAACCAATTATTTCGCCTATGGGGTAATTTCCCCCTCACAAGATTAGAAAGGAGACTCACCTCGCTCCGAATATCCACAACCGGCATTCTACATTCTTCCGAAGACTTGCACCAACGCACAATGCTCCAAAACTAGCCAACGATCATATAAATCCATTAATATATGTTCAATTATACTTTACAACCCAATTTATAAAAATTCCTAACCCCGAATGAAAAGTTAACAAAAATGCCCTTGGGCCCACGTGCCTGGAATTCGAAATTTCTCGAAGATAAAGGTTACCCATGACCATGACCTTAGGAACTCAAATATACAATTTTCTCTTAATTCCATACTCAAAATCATGGCTAAATTCTAAGAATATGATTTTCTAGGTTTTCCACCAAAACCCCAATTTTTATACTAATTTCCATGCCTAAATCCATGTATAAACCTTGTATTTAACTCAAAGCTAGCATATATTACTTACCTCATGACAAGTGACAAAAATGGCGTCCCCAAGCTGCTCCCCATCGACTCCAATGGAAGAAAAATGGGGTTGAAATGAGCTCAACCCCGAACTTAAAACATTACACTGCCCCAGTCATTTCCGCTTCTGCGGAAATATTACCGCTTATGTGGTTCCGCATTTGCGGACAATAGGCCGCTTCTGCGGCTTCCCCTAGCCTAGCCCCCTTTCGCTTCTGCGATGCTCCTTCCGCAGATGCGGTCCCTCTTCTGCGGAACCTTGACCGCATCTGCGGCCCACGACCCTTCGAACCATTACGCTTCTACGGTGCCCTCTACCGCTTTTGCGGATACCTAACCGCATAAGCGGTCCCTGCTCCCCTTATCTCCCAACCGCTTCTGCGGCTTCTTTCACGCTTCTGCGGGGCCGCTTCTGCAGTCCCATCTTCGTAGAAGCGGAAATACCAGCAACCAGCAACTCAGCTATTTCCAAAAATCCATTTTTGATCCGTTAACCACCCGGAATCCACCCGAGGCCGCAAGGACCCCAACCAATCATTCCAACCAGTCCCAAAACACATTAAGGACTTGCTCGAGGCCTCAAATCATAACAAACAATGCTAAAACCATGAATTACACCCCGATTCAAGCTTTATGAACTTTGAACCTTCCAACTTCTATTTTCGATGTTTAACACTATCAAATCACGTCCGATTGACCTCAAATTTTGCACACAAGTCATATTTGACATTACGGACGTACTCCAACTTTTGGAATTGGATTCCGACGCCGATATCAAAAGTCAACCTCCGGTCAAACTTCTCAAAAACCTTCAAATTCTAACTTTAGCCAAATTGCTCCAAAAGGACCTACGGACCTCCGAATTCACTTTTGATCGCGCTCCCAACTCCAGAATCACCATACGGAGCTACTCCCAGTCTTGGAATTCCAAACGGACATTGATAACACTAAAATGCACTTCAAACCAAACTTATGAAATTTCTTCTAAAATGCTAACTTCCTCAATAGGCGCCTAAACGCTCCCGGGTTATCCAAAACCCAATCCGGGCATACGCCCAAGTCTGAAATCATCATACAAACCTGCTGGAACCTTCAGATTCTGATTCCGAGGTCGTTTACTCAAAATTCCAATCCTAGTTCATTCTTTCAACTTTAAGCTTCTCAAATGAGAATTTTCATTTAAATTTAACTCCGGTTTCCTGAATTTAAATTTCGACCATGCGAACAAGTCACAATACCTGAAATGAAGCTGCTCATGGTCTCAGACAGATGAACGACATGCTAGGGCTCAAAATGACCGGTCGGGTCGTTTCATTCTCTCCCACTTAAACATACGTTCGTCCTTGAACGTGTTGAGAACTACACTGGAGTAGTCTGAAATCACTGTTTAGCACCTCAAGCACCTTCCCGTGCTATCACAACTCAGTTGAGCACATTAGATCGATAAGTTCTGAAGATACTACCTTTTATTCAAGCAATTAAGCCTTAGAGCCCAATTCCAACATCCGGAATTCTATGCCAGGCATGTTTCCAACATACGATCACTGTATCAATCACTATACGTTGTACTCAAACATGACTTCATAACTCCGCTGAATTCACACTTTGCATCACTTTACTCATAGGACCACAATAATATTCTATTTGAATTAATCAAAATTCCACGAATCTTATGCTCCCATTGCACCTCATGACCTACATAGGTCTTATTCTAACTATTACAATACCGCCACGATGGATGAGATGTCGGAATTCATAATCAACTGCCAAGTCAACCAATCATCGAGTCTATACTTCTGACGAGAAACATTACCACATTCTGAACCAAATAATAATCTTCGCTACTTAATATGCTTCATATAATCAGATTGCACTGATCCTAAATCCTACAATCTCATCTTACCCAGTACGAACTACTCGGCAATAAGCCACTCCGAGTGCGATCACAAGTCTCATATGATGCCATAATGTGCCAATAGGCCACCAATTCGAACACAACACAAATAGGAAATCGAACTCTGGAGGGAATTACCTAACTCCCGCACTACTACGGACTTTCCTTAGAAAATAGGAAGTAGGACATACAAAATTAGCATATAGAAAACTACACTCATCATCACACTGTTGCGGCATGCAACCCGATCCACATAGCACAACCATGGCGGTGTGCCATCCGATCCTCACAATATAATCATGGCGGCGTGCCACCCAATCCTCACAATAAAACCATGGCGGCGTGCCACCCGATCCACACATAGAACTCACATAAGGAGATACACATCGAGCTAATTTTCTCATTGCGATAAAATACCGAATCTAGGTCACAAGCACGCTAAGTGCATAATGCCATTCCTGAGGGGACATATAGCGTGATAAGCTACAAAACTCGAGCACAACTGAGGTGCGATATACAGTCTAAATCTCAAGAGCCATCTTGCTCATAATTCGACATTCCCTCGCGAGTCCTCAACACATACACAATTTCTCAGGCCGTCTCACAACTCACACGGCGCAATGTATCACTTCATGAAATATCTAACAACGAGATGACACCCTGACTACTCCATATAGAGCGCATTACTGAAATGAACACAACTGGCCTGCTATAAAGCCCAAATACACATTTAAATCCATCCACTGACCTCAAGTCAATCCTGATCCTATCAAATTAAGCCAATGACCTTTCAAAGGTCCATACTAATTCCCCACCTCTCGTAACACACAAGTACAACCATCATAACCGGAGTACAATCCACAACTCAGAATCCAAGTGCCCTTCAGGCATCCATTCTCAAATTAATGATATTACCACAATCCTCATACTTGGTTTAAGCCTTTAGCCAATCAAGTGACTACCTGTCACACTTATAAAATCTTCCCGTGGGACACGCTCCCACAATCTTCCGAAATAATTAACAGGTCCGCACATCTAAATCACCGAACACACTAACATTGAAAAGCGATCAAGAATCCTTAACCAGGATACGAAGCCTCTTTCACAACACATCGTTCCCAGGGGACGCTGAATACACTACCAACTTACTTTAATCATTCAACCCTTTCCTTGCTCATCCGAGCCCATGACATCCTTGTCAACACCAAACTGTAACCTTGATCCTCACTTCAAATTTCCATACCTCTCACCGCACCCAAAGTGCCAATATACGATAGGACACGATTTTCATCATAACTCCGAATTCATTAACATTTTAACAATTCATCACATACGAACTTTTCACTTAACTCACTTCAGGAGATTCATAGAAACACACAGGTAAATTCCCATAATCGTAGAATATGCAAATCTGCAAGTAGTGGTCCAAGCCACCATAGCCCTTCCGGAATCTGCTTCCACATAACAAGCCACAACAGAAGAATGCCTCTGATAAATCATCAATCACGACGGCCGACAGGCCTCACAAATACCCTCACAATTCATACACGAAACTTGATCTCGCAGACCAAACTGATCAATGGCCCCAATATGCCAATTCAACTATGGCTAGTCAATTTACCTTCTTCCAATTCCTCCTCGCTTGCCTTAAAAATAAGACTAACTCCATTCAACACATAACATACTTCATCTACACTCACCGCGAGTGTCCTTGAATCATGAGACCAGGCTGTCTCAAATCCCTCGAACTATTTCATATCTTTCAGATGCTACACCACAAGTCAAAATTTCATAGAACATTCAGTGCCTTTTCCCATAAACTACTACAAAGCTTGATTCTTAATTGTACTTATAGGCTTGAAATTGTTTAGCACCACACTTTAACTCCTGAAATCACTAGAACCATTATTGAGAGCCACCTGCTCTGACTTGGTCCCAAAATATAATTCACTTCGAAACTCTTATAACGCACGGATACTCTCTCGGCGAAGCACCCGGCGAAATCACTTCCTCTGAAACCTGTATCTATACCAGGCATAAATCCTGAACCTTTTTCCAAGTCCGAACATGAGCCAAGAAGGTTAACCATAGAACATCCTTAATAATTCCTTCGCTTAATTTACTACTTATGGTATTTTCTCGTAGCTGGATTAATCCATCAATATGCTAATAACCAGAAATCACGCAAGTAGTTAATCATACAGCCCAATCATAAACGGTGGGACTCTCCCACTTAGCTTGAAGCCATTATTTCACCATTCTTGAGGTCGCCCGACCTTTTTACCTCTTATTGACTTAACCTCACGCCACCAATTATCAAAATCTCTCAGGATCTTCCTGTAAATCCCCATCTTTCATATTCTGAGTCTTCCTTCACATTCGCACGACCGATCTCTTTGTTGAACAACCAATATAATTCCTTGCAGAAGCTTCGCCAACCACGCGACCACTAACCTGCTCATGGGGAATAACCCACCTAGGGGAATCACCTCCCGACATCTTCCCACACCACTGTACAGGGTACATTCACTATTACACCAATAGCCCATCCTGAGTCCAATCTCACCTTCCAGTTGCACAAGTCCATTCACCCCTCGCGGACATCAATTAAATGTGCAGGAACGTCCTTCCAATTCAGGGTTATGCTACACCCTCCTCTATTTCAAGAAGCTCCTTTCCGCCATATCAATCTTCTACCGCGTAACAGCCCATACTTCACATCATACATGCACGCTTCAATCACCAATCATTAAAATCCCCAATTTGATCCAAACTCTCTTTAAGGCGCGAAGTCATCCTACTACCAAGCCCATATGCAACCCTCGCCACTCTCCCACTTTGGCGGAACTCATCTCCTTAATCAGTCACTCGACCTTGCTTCTCATACTTGGCCTTCTAGAAATTTTAAACACCGCCTAGCACTCTCCAAATGTCCTTCCTCATACTTTGCTGCTCAATTGTTGTCTCAAATAAAATCTATCTTCGTGGCACTTGAATCCACCATTGCTGCTAACTTTAAACCTTTCCAAAGGTCATCTTTATCGAGTCATCAACATTAGAAATTCTGATTCGATTCATGCGATATCTAACAGTTGTATATCCAATACTATTTCACAATATCTTGCCCCATGGCGAATTGTAGCAGATCATAACACTGGCAATCTTAAAGTGTTCAATTAGGACAACCGCACCCCCATATAGAGGAGAACTCCACCACGCTTGCAATTACCACGTTTCATTACTTCCACCAGTCCACTTCTGACCATCCTTAGTTCGATTGACTTTCCCCTACAGGGAATAAAATACTGAATTCCTTGATTACACGCAGAGTAAACCTCCTTTCAACTCATTGACTACCCCGACAAGTGGGCAAACACCCTACCATCACAACAACACTGCGGAATAATTGTTCATAATCATCATGGCAACTCGTGCCTAGCCTCAAGGCTCTTAGAAGTTCTGTTACTGAGCTGAAACAATATAATATCCCTCCATAATGCGACTATAATAGTCCAATCAACTATACCGGGAAAAATCATCCCGCACCACATTTGTAGTGCCATTTCAATTCTTCAACTTTCAATTTATAACAAGCGCTCGCGTCGCGTAAGATTGAGTGGAAAGGAATCAAAGGCGTAACCCTCAAAGGAATCGAACCGCACGATAAGGAAATCAAGAAGGGAAGTACTCATAACAGTCCTGCAGCCTTCCGAGGATAAGTACAGACGTCTCCGTACCGATCCACAAGACTCTACTAGACTTGCTCATGACTCGTGAGACTGACGGGAACCTAGTGCTCTGATACCATGTTGTCATGACCCAAAATCCACTAAGGGTCGTGGTGGAGCCGGACACTTCTGTCAGGCCAGTCAACTCAATTACTGAATTAAATCTCGTTTTAACACTTTTGAAATCCAGGATTTTTCCTTAACTATTTAGAAATTTTAGAGAATATAGTTTCAAAACAAATTTAAAAGTTAAGCAATTAATACAATACTTCAAACCATCCCAGAACCCGGTGTCACAAGTGAATGAGCAACTAACGATATGGAAAATAAAATACAACATATGTCCGAAATACAGTGGACATGGAAACAATAATAAGAAAATACTGGAGGGAACTACACTGGCTGCGGGTCGTCTCGAACACTGCAGCTCACCTAGTCCTAGAGTCGTTCGTGCTGCTACGCCCAATAGGCTGCTAGAGGTATATATACCTGTGCAACAAAAATGCACAGAAGTGTAGTATGAGTACATAATCAACGTGTACTCAGTGAGTATCCCGCCTAATTCTGAAGGGGTAGAGACGAGACGGCCAACTCAGACACTCACTAGAGGTCAATTAACAATATTTTATAAGTGCGAGAATAATCATGGATTTGTATAAAAGTTCTGATTATGAATCCAGAAAATAGGTAATTACCTTCAACAATAAATCAAGGGCTTCTAAAGTCTGTTCTTTATTATCTTATCAGTTTACATCAAGCCACGTAAGGCCAATTCCACAGATACAATTTTCAAGTAACAGATAAACATGCGCAAATCATGCCGAGGACGACGGCCCGCTCCAACAGGAATATAAATTGTGCACTGCCGAGGTTCGAGCGGCACGAACCATAGATGCATCTATTATCACTGAGTCGTTCGGCCCGCTCCATGATTAAACACATATCCTACTCGCGAATCATCCATGCGACGTAGACACACATAAAACACATGCTCAAGTAGGAAATTAAGAATGTATCGAGGATAATTATCCAAATAGACAAATTTCTCCTTGTAACATTTCAGGGAAAATTAATATTTAAATCTCTTTTTAAATTCCTTTACCAATTCAAGCTGATTTAAGCAATTCAAACCATAAATGGGTTCACTATAATCCATGTAGAACATGCTCTCTGGGTCCTAGACTACCTAGACAGTAGCATGATAATAGCCACGCACGGACTCTCATCACTTCGTGCGTACGTAGCCCCCACAAATAGGAGCACATAACCATTCATAACCAATTATTTCGCCTATGGGGTAATTTCCCCCTCACAAGATTAGAAAGGAGACTCACCTCGCTCCAAAGATCCGCAACCGGCATTCTACATTCTTCTGAAGACTTGCACCAACGCACAATGCTCCAAAACTAGCCAAAGATCATATAAATCCATTAATATATGTTCAATTATACTTTACAACCCAATTTATAACAATTTCTAACCCCAAACGAAAAGTTGACAAAAATGCCCTCGGGCCCACGTGCCCGGAATTCGAAATTTCTTGAAGATAAAGGTTACCCATGACCTTAGGAACTCAAATATACAATTTTCTCTTAATTCCATACTCAAAATCATGGCTAAATTCCAAGAATATGATTTTCTAGGTTTTCCACCAAAACCCCAATTTTTATACTAATTTCCATGCCTAAATCCATGTATAAACCTTGTATTTAACTCAAAGCTAGCATAAATTACTTACCTCATGACAAGTGAGAAAATGGCGTCCCCAAGCTGCTCCCCATCAACTCCAATGGAAGAAAAAAGGGGTTGAAATGAGCTCAACCCCGAACTTAAAACATTACACTGCCCCTGTCATTTCTGCTTCTGCGGAAATATTACCGCTTATGCGGTTCCGCATTTGCGGACAATAGGCCGCTTCTGTGGCTTCCCCTGGCCTAGACCCCTTTCGCTTCTGCGATGCTCCTTTCGCAGATGCGGTCCCTCTTCTGCGGAACCTTGACCGCATCTGCGGCCCATGACCTTTCGAACCATTACGCTTCTACGGTGCCCTCTACCGCTTTTGCGACTCCGCTTTTGCGGATACCTGACCGCATAAGCAGTACCTGCTCCCCTTCTCTCCCAACCGCTTCTACGGCTTCTTTCACGTTTCTGCGGGGCCGCTTCTATGGTCCCATCTCTGCAGAAGCGGAAATACCAGCAACCAGCAACTCAGCTATTTCCAAAAATCCATTTTTGATCCGTTAACCACCCGGAATCCACCCGAGGCCGCAAGGACCCCAACCAATCATTCCAACCAGTCCCAAAACACATTAAGGACTTGCTCGAGGCCTCAAATCATAACAAACAATGCTAAAACCATGAATTACACCCCGATTCAAGCTTTATGAACTTTGAACCTTCCAACTTCTATTTTCGATGTTTAAGACTATCAAATCACGTCCGATTGACCTCAAATTTTGCACACCAGTCATATTTGACATTACGAACCTACTCCAACTTTCGGAATTGGATTCCGACCCCGATATCAAAAGTCAACCTCCGGTCAAACTTCTCAAAAACCTTCAAATTCTAACTTTAGCCAAATTGCTCCAAAAGGACCTACGGACCTCCGAATTCACTTTCGATCACGCTCCCAACTCCAGAATCACCATACGGAGCAACTCCCAGTCTTGGAATTCCAAACAGACATTAATAACACTGAAATGCACTTCAAACCAAACTTATGAAATTTCTTCTAAAATGCTAACTTCCTCAATAGGCGCCAAATCGCTCCCGGGTTATCCAGAACCCAATCCGGGCATACGCCCAAGTTCGAAATCATCATACAAACGTGCTGGAACCTTCAGATCCTGATTTCGAGGTCGTTTACTCAAAATTCCAATCCTAGTTCATTCTTTCAACTTTAAGCTTCTCAAATGAGAATTTTTATTTAAATTTAACTCCAATCTTCCTGAATTTAAATTTCGACCATGCGAACAAGTCCCAATACCTGAAATGAAGCTGATCGTGGTCTCAGACCGCTGAACGACACGCTAGGGCTCAAAACGACCGGTCGGGTCATTACAAATTGCTTCCTTGTGCTTTATCTGATGTATTTGAGTTGCTTTTGGCTAGTTTTGAGCCGTTTGGAGGTCGCTACACGCGTGATGGCATTTTTGGATCATCGCTTGGCTTGCTCGATGTCAAAATTGGCTTGTTTAAGATAAGTAACTCTTATAAACTTAGTGTTGAGTGTATGAAACCCTAAATTTTATGTTATATGATTGGTGTTGAGGTGACACACATGCTAGATGACGGGCGTGTGAGCGTGCACCCTGTAAGTTGTGACTCCGGTTTTTCCAGGGCACTGTTTTGTGGCCCACTTTGTTGAGCTTTGTGTTTTTCACCATGTGATAAAGTAATTGAGTTGTACCTCATGCTAGATATCATGTTTAGGCTTTATGATGATATTGTTGGGACCCCTAGCGATCATTTCTTGCTGTCATCTCATTGATCTCATTGATATTTTGTGCTCAGTCACATTCGTGCATTCATATCATATATAAATGTCAGTTGTCACTTATTGATACATCATATCATTATTTTTGGGTTAGTTTTTATGATATTGTGAGCACGTGGATGAGATTGGCGAGATGGATGACTGAGTGAGGCCGAGAGCTTGATTATGAGTGAAAGTTATGGGATCGGCTTGCATACCACATCATGTTTTATTGATTATTGAGTAAGGCCGAGGGCCTGATTGATATATGCCATGATTGGCTTATTATAGCACTTGGGTCGTAGGAGCCTCTCCGGAGTCAGCAAACCCACAGTGGGTGTGGTTGATTATATTCAGGGATGGATCTTCCCTTGGTATGGAGATGGATCTTCTCCACAAGGCTGGATTGGCATGTTTCCTCGGTACTGGAGACTGATGGTTAGTGATGTATGTCAGACCTCCTTTTTACTACCCGAAAGGGGATATAAGGGAGTTTTTCCAATTAGAGTGATATTAATCAAAGTGGAATTATTTTATTTAATTCAGAGTCGCCACTTGGGATAATTATTTTGGTGTCCCAAGTCACTGGTTTATTTTAAATCCCAAATCGAGGAGAATTTTGACTTTATTTAAAAGTCTACGAACCAAAAATTCAAGATAAGGAATTTTGTTAACTCGGGAGAAGGTATTAGGTATTCCTGGGTTTCGTGGTTCTAGCACGGTCACTTAAACTATTAATAATTGGCATGTTATCTGATTTACTACATGTTTTAAACTTATTGTGCATTTTTAATTTTATAACTGTTTTTAATTATTTTTGAAATTATTCTGGAACAAGTTATAATTGTCGTACACTTGGTTGTTTGGTACATATTGTGAATCATGTCACGGGAACCATACCCACTATCTACAACATATTTAATTTATTAAAATTATTAGTTGTTGTGGCCAGGTCACATAAATATACTCCCGAATTTGGAAATTAGGTATCCACAACTATGTCCTGAAAATCGTACCGGTAGCTATGATGATTTTATTATAAACGCTCCTAAAGCAAACTATGAGTGTTTAAAAAGGTGTTTTTCTATACTAAGTTAATATTAATGTGATGGCCATAGGTTATGGATTTTATTTGTGTATGGCACACCTCAATTTATTTTAAAAGGATTGTATTTCAATAAAGCATACTAAAGATGCCCCTATTTAAACCTAATTTGAGATTCAATAAAAGCTACTCCCTCCGTTTTAATTTATGTGAACTCATTTGACTGGGCACGGAGTTTAAAAAAAGATAGAAGACTTTTAATCTTGTAGTGTAAAATAGAGCACATATATTTTGTGTGTCTATAAATCATTGCATAAAGGTAAATTATTTCCAAATAGGGAAAAATTCCATTTTTTTTACACGGACTAAAAAGAAAATAGATTCACATAAATTGAAACGAAGAGAGTATTAATTAAATGCTTTGGATATAAGCATTGGTGCTTTAATTATTATTTTTTTGGGTGAGAAATTAGGCTAGCAACAGCCCATTAGGTCATTTGGTCAAGGTTCAATCATCATTAAAGTTGCATTGGGCTTAGAATTTAGCCCAAAAGTGAAGAGACTCAAAGGCTCTTGCTGAGTCCAATTTTAACCAAGGCTGCCCGCATTGGGCTCATATTAGGCGAGCTCAGTTGTGATTATGTACTGGCTGGGCCTATCTACCTCTATGTTTAAGCTAAACAAGATTTGCATGATATACACATCGGTCAAAAATCATAAATCAATTTTTTTTGCAAGGAAAATCATAACACAATTTCAGTTTTTGAGAGTGAAATATGCATGATTTGCAAGACATAATAAAAATGTGCATTTATACTGCTATTCATAAGGGAAACTCATAATTAAAGGTCAAACTGCTGGGTTTAATGCACATGCTCATTCGCCTAAGCCCAGACTTGCTCAAGTGATTCTATATTGGGCCTTGTTGCAAGTCTGGCCCAACTTGTATTCGAACAATTCTGCAGAAATTATACTTATCACAAAACAAACCATCTGGTTATGACCTTAAGATAATAATCAAACATAAAACAAATTTAAAATTAATGAGCAGTCCATTTTACTATTGACAGTCCATATATTACAACATGCTCCTAAGTGCAACTATGTGTCTAAAGAAAAACAAGAAAAGAAAAGTTTAAAAATAAAAATAAGTAACATTTTCCTAATTCTAAGTCTTTAGCTAATACCAAAGATCCCTCGAACCAACTTCATCTTGCAAGAATTTCAGCTATGAACCTGTTTTCTACAAGACAAGCCTCGAATTCCATGCTCTGAAATTTCTTTGCCTTATTTCTACTTACATACAAAGCAGCAGAAATAAAGTACACAATTCAGTGCTTGCAGAAATCTATTTGCTGGTGTATTTTTAATTAGAACAACAGAAAGAAAGAAGGAAAAATACTTCAGCCATCGGAATTCACATTTTTAGTATAAGGTCTTGCCTAAAAATCTTAAGAAAACTTTTGAAGGAGTTACAAACACTAGTAAGCCAAATAAAGGAGTTATGTTAGTGCATTTCCATGGTTAAACAATAAAAGCTACTACATTTTATACCAAATAAGTCAAATATCACATGGAAACTCATTCATTGCACATATCTTGCAAACTTGCTGATACTATATCATCTAAACACAAGCAGTACCTGAGGGAAAGTGAGATTAATACCTTGCAGCAGCAAGAAACAAGTAGTAAAAGAATGAAATGCTTTACCAAAACCTTAAGGA
Organism: Nicotiana glauca; assembly: GCA_026770625.1. Taxonomy (NCBI): domain Eukaryota; kingdom Viridiplantae; phylum Streptophyta; class Magnoliopsida; order Solanales; family Solanaceae; genus Nicotiana; species Nicotiana glauca. The sequence goes on from MU755614.1 coordinate 41,177, forward strand.
AAGAGCAGCCAACAAAATACCAAGAAGCAACAGTGTAAAACCAACCCAAAAAAGCAGAATCAAAACTTAATGTTCCCAAAATCAGAGTGTTAGAAAATTAGCCTAGGAGCTTAATCAGAAAAACTGAAGGTTTTAGGGAGTTTTTCTCTTTAATTTTTATAGATTTTGGGTGTAGAAAATGTTGATGAATGTGTATTCTTAGGGTTATGAAATCTGAATCTTTGTGTGAGTGAAGAAAACGTACCATATATAAGCACAAAAGATGTCATGTGCTAAAAGAATAAAAAGGAATTATTCCATCAGCCACATATTCTACAGAAATGGACAGCTGGCTGTCCCTCATTGGTTTCAGTACTTTGTACTAACCAAATGAGGCCAACTGCCCCCTATTTTAGAACATTCCAGCATAGATTTTATCCTATTTCAGAATTATCCACCCCTCTTTATGACCCCTTAAGTTTCCTTTTGTTCAATTAGCCTCCAAGAAGTTTCTACTGATTTACGAATTGAGGCAAACAAAGAAAAGATTGGAAAGGATCAGAATGTAAATCAAAATGGCAACCAAAATTGAAAATGATGCAATTTAAACTAAGACTAAACTAATCAGTAAATAAAAATATTTTATCTAATTAAACATAAACAAAACTAGACTTAAATGTCTAAATGCATCTACACAGTAACCAAACCAAAATTATCAGGAAAAAACCACAAAGAAATTATAGAAGTTAAACTACTCAGTTTATGAATTAACATGTGGAAATCTAATTACAAAATACAGGAGAGGAGCAGTTAAACAAAGCTAGAATAAACGATTCACCAAAAAACCTAGTTAGGCTAAACCTATGCAAAATTGAAATGATTAATCTAATGAACAATGTGTAAACAAATAACTAACAGTTTAAAAAGAATAAAAATCCTAAATCATGCGGTTAAACAAAAAAATGAACGTAAAGAGGGAAAAGAAAACCAAAATAAAGCAAAAATAAAAGAAAAGAGGAATTACCTATGCTCGTTACAGGAAGGGACTAGCTATGAATCTGACCAAATTTATCAGGGAAAAGTGGACTTGGACGACCATTAATCAATTGTTCTTAACAAGAACAGTTGACTAATGAAGTCTTGGGTTCACAAATTCCAGAAACTAGTCAAAAAAATCAAAAGGGAAAGGATAAAGTTTTAATGTGAAACTTAAATCTAAGATTCGAGGATATTGAGAAAGATTTGAGGGAATCTGTTTGGAGATCTGGAAAGGGGATGCGAAGGTGATTGCATGGTGTACATTTGGTGGACTTTGGGGTGTCGCCGCCGCCGTGGGGCGATTTTTGGCGGCGGAGCCGGCGAGGGGATCACAATGATCCAATGGTTGTGATGAAGAAAAGCGGAAACGGGGTCGTTTGGTTTAAACAAGGATGGACCGGGTAGAATAATTATTTGGGCCTGAGTGGTTTGAGAACGGATTTGGGCATAAAATCATCCCAAATTCAAATGACCTCTTTTATTCAATTCCCCTTTTTATTTCCTTTTTTTCTTTTTCTTTTTCAATTTTTTAATTAAAAATCCTAAATTAGTTTCTTAATTAAGCTAATTATCTAAGTATAATACTTATAAAAATTACTTGATTCTAAATTAAAAGAGAAAGATCACTAATCTAAAAAATTAAAAGCTAAAAAATGTAAAAATGAGTCATTTTTGTGATTTTCATTTTCAATAAAACAAAAAATTAACTAATAAATCCTAAAAATATAAAAACAAAATCTAAATGCAATGCGTGGTATTTTTGGTATTTTTTGTGGATTTAATAAAAATTAAATATGCACAAAAATGCAAATAATTAATAAAATCCTACAAACTGGGAAATAATTGGAAAAAATCTATTTCTTTTGAATTTTATAGGAGTATTTCATATAGGGCAAAAATCACATGCTCACAGCTGCCCTTTTTTTGCTCGAGAACACGAAGGGTTTTCGGGCAAAGATGAAATGAGCAATTACGAGTGATTTTTGCCTGGTTGAAACTCCATGGGAAGCATCTTTTGAAAAAGTCTTACCGAACCTTACTTCGGAGGTTGCCTACATATCCTTGGTTATAAAGGAATCAGGTCAGTATAGTTCTTGGAAGTTTTGGTAGCTGGGACTACCGCGAAACTGTGATTTTACTGTTGTTGCTGCTGTTTCTGCTTGTTGAGCTCCTTATTACACCGAAATAAAGGATGAAAAACTAAACTAGCTAAACGTATCAACTATGAGTTACAAGATTCCTATCTATAAAGCTTCTAAAGCTTGATCTTGCATCTTGGCTGGTTCTTTCTACTGACTCTGATCCGAATCTTAATTCTCGTTAGTTTCAACCACTGGTTCATTCTTCTTTAGGTTTTCGGATCTAGCGAGACATGAAAAGCTTGTAACTTCAATCATATCTTGAGCAGTCTGTATCTTTTCTCCGCTTCTGCACTTAAAGCTCATTTCTTTTCTTGTTCTTCTTTTCTTTTATTCTGGATTGAGACTTCTTCTTTTGTTCATCTTGAACCCTATGTCTTGAGGTATAACCTGCTCAGACACCAAACCAAATAAACGAAAAAAAAAAAATTTCCCTAGTTTTCACTAGAAAAATTTTGTGAGTTATTGTAACAAAATGTAAACTCTTTCTCTATTGAAAGCAATTAAATTCGGGATTGTGTATCCCTAAGAAAAGAAATTAGGGAGTGGAGACCATATATCTACAATGAAATCAACTGGGGAACGGAGGCCCTGAGTTGGGAAGATTACCAGGTTATGCTGGAAAAATGACCGAGTTATGCCGGAAAGGTCCTCGGGTTATGTTGGGGAAGATCATCGGATTACGCCGGAAACGGTTCTCAGGTTATGTCGGGGAGGTCCACGGGTTATGCCGGAAAAGTCATCGGGTTATGCCTAAAAAGGTCCTCGGGTTATGTCGGGGAGGTCCACGGGTTATGCTGGGAAAGTCATCGGATTATGTCGGAAAAGATCCTCGGGTTATGCCGGGGAGGTCCACGGGTTATGCCGGGAAAGTCATCGGGTTATGCCAAAAAAGGTCCTCGGGTTATGCCAGGGAGGTCCATGGTCTATGCCGGGAAAGTCATCGGATTATGCCAAAAAAGGTCCTCGGGTTATGCTGAGGAGGTCTACGGGTTATGCCGGGAATCAACTAGGGAGTGGGACCCATGTTGGAAAAATGTAGCTAGAGATTGGGGACCCTAGGCTACCACTTTTTTTTACTTCACTTTTTATTTTCTTTAGGAGAATGAATGAAGAGTTTAAAAAGGAACTTCCCTTTTCGAGTCAACTTTTGCTACAGAACCGTTTTGGTTTCTGCGTGCCCTGCTTTTATTGCACCTGCTTCCTACAAGGTTGTTTTGGACTGCAACCTGTTTTCCTGTTTTCATGTCAAAGAACAATTTGTTAGTTTGAAATGGTGGTTGGTTTTATGGCCTTGATTGTTTTGATCACTTGATATCGGTCCAACTCTTTCGATGAAAATCTCCATTGCTAGCTGGCTTTCTGGAAATTGGTTTTATTTCTAAACCCAGGGATCTTCGCTTTCCAAAATTTCACATGATGATAACCCGTATGGGGTTTGGCCTTTTCACTTTGTTTTGCATTGATGGTCACTTGACTTTGATTTCTTTCCTTTTCAAGAGTTTGGAATCTGGAGCGTTAGTCAACATGGCCAGTCGAGATCGACTTGATGCACCTGTTGAGCCTGGGTGCTTTTCTTGAATTTTAGCTTTCTATCAGACAAAAACCTGTAAGACCAATCTTGCCATCTTTTCTTTTTATTAGTTTTGAAGGAGAATCAGACTGAAAGGGATTCAAAGGAAAGTAAACAACGGACAGGATAATGAATTTAAACGAGAAGTGTCCCTTTCAGGGAAAGGAAAAAAGGAATTATCTGGAGTGCATATAGAATTCAATAGACATAACATGCTTCTTAGACTGGATACTCGATCTGTGTAAAACATCCAACTCTCATAAAGACCCTTCATAATCCATATCTCAAAACCGAGAAACCTTGCTAGGACTCTTATCAGTACCGATGGTTGTATGTGATTCCCTTTTTCGATCAGTGGCGCCCTTTGCGAGTTTTCACAAACTGGCCTCTCTCATTTCGCTTCTCACATTGTCTTATAGTGCTATTTGTGGGCTTTCACTAACAAGACTCTCATTTTTAATTTCTCTGTTCACCCATCACCTTATGGTGCCCGTGTGGGTTTTCACCAATAAGACTCTCTTATTTATTTCTCTCATTTGATTGTATCAGATCCAAGTAACTAACATCTTCCTATTTTGAATATCTTCGCCGATTGATCAGAAGGACTTGTCACACCTCCTTTTTCACTACACCCCCAGAAGGGGCTTAAAGGAGTTTTTTCAATTAAAGGACAATCGAAACGGGATTTATTATTAAAAATCAGAGTCGTCACTTAGGAGATTTATGGTGTCCCAAGTCACTGGTTGAATCCCGAATCGAGGAAAATAATGACTCTTTTAATAGTCCGCGTACCAGAAATACGAGTAAGGAATTCTGTTAACCCAGGAGAAGGTGTTAGGCATTCCCGAGTTCCGTGGTTCTAACACGGTCGCTCAACTGTTATATTTGGAATATTTATCTGATTTCAAAATATATTTTAACTTATGTACTTTTTTAATTTTTAACCGCTTTTATTATTATTTTAACGAGAATTGCAATGTCATGAAAACGTGTATCGAACCACGTCACATAAATTCACCCATGGTTGTTGACCTATTTCAACTTTGTTGAGATTTGGATTTAGGTCACATAAATGTGCACCCGAGTTTAAGAAGGTAACGTTATTAAAATACGTGCCTAAAGAGACTATCGCGTTATTATTTTTGGGGAAGGCCGTAAAATTCGCTAAACGGCCCATCCCGAAGTTTAAATATTTTAAGACAACCATTTATTGAGGGCTCCGCAATTTGTGCGTTTTATTTGGCGAGGCTCGTATCATTTATTATTTAAAGCCAATCCTAAAATAAACTACAATTTTCTACTTAATTTGTCTCTAAGAATAAAAATAGCCCTACTTAATTAATATGTGTGAAGGGTCCAAAATGCCATAAATCAATTTCAAACAATTAGGCCCAAAAGCTGAATGGATATAACCAAACATTTTCAGCAAAACAACCAAAGTCTCAATGTACAGGATTTAAGTAGCCTAACCTGTAATGATTCGTGGGCCCAGTATCAAACAAATTGGGTCTGCCGTTTAAATTTTCAACCTGGACAGGAATTATTTGGGCTTTCAGGAATTACAGCAGCCCAGTTTAATCAACTAAATGCAGGATTTGATTAATTTGCAAAATTTTAACACATAAGTTCACTTATCATTCCTAGCATATAACTCGTAGAACTGTTTGCTCGTTCCTATTAGAATAGATTCATGAAACTTTAATTTATTGATAGCCAGTGATGTTAATGAAGTTGGACTACCTACAACTAGCTCTAACAAATCAACGATTCATGACACTTAAATTACACATGAAGTCATGGCTAATTTGTGATTTCAAACCAAACATATATGTCATGTTTACCGGACTTGGATTACGTGAATTGGCACCTATATGCCGCTATTTGCATCCGATTTCTAGTGCAGCAGGCAATTAACACAAGCAGTCAAACTACTCTGCACTAAGGACCTTATTTTAGAAGAAACAAATTCCAAATTAGAGTTAATAGTCCAGTACAAGTTAAACAATCCAAATCAGTTTTTAAACAAATAATCCTAATTAAACAGTTAACAACCATTACAACTCAAACAAATTATGGCTAGGCAACTACATATCATTTGGACTGATTTCAGCTACTCGAATGAACACGAATCTGAAACATTACTTCATTTCAATCCAATTCAAAGCTACATCAGTGATTTCAAAGTGTGTACCTGGATTTGAATGGACAGAAGAACGAGGAGAAATCAGCAGCTAGTAATATCACAAGCAGCAGCAATAGGTGAAATCAACAAAAGCCCAGGACCAATTCAATCAATCCAGGAAGATTTTAAGACCAAAAGGAAATAAGAGATCCACCACAAACTACTTCTGAAGCTTCAACAGAGCAAAAATCAACCAAGAAAACCAACTATATTTGACCCAGAATCACTTGAAATGATCCTCTAAACTTCAGCAACCAGATATTCAACTCGAAAAACACACAACTCATGGAGATCAACTACTAGAACTCACAATTACTCGATGTAACAGTGCTTTTTGGTATTTTTGTAGCTTTAGTATTTTGGGGCTCAAAAACCTGTAAATGACCTAAGGTAATGAAATAGTACTCTCCTCTCTCTCAAAAAAAACTGTCAAAAACTGAATCCCCTTGTGTTTTTTTTAAGCTCTTTTCCACTCTCAAAAATGATCTCTCAAACTGAATAACTTTCAAAGATTTTTCTCTCAAAATGATGTCTAAAACTCTATCTGTTTTTCCCCTTAACTCTCAAAACTGACTAGACAACTGAAATCCTTCAAAGCTCTCTATCTTTCTGTGTGTTTTAGGCTCTATCAAAACTCTCTATCTCTTTTTCAGTCAAAAACTGATCTTCAACTCTCAAAAATGATGCAGAATCTCTTTTCAAACTAAAATACTGTCTAACCAACCCCCCCTGTTCTTAAGATCTGCTTGTATTTATATCCACAAACCCACTCATTTCCAGCTCATGGGGGCATTAAAAAACCAATTAAGAAAACATTTCCCCCCATGATATTCTCTGAAAAACCCACTACTAAGTGTTAGTTCTACCACTGACCTTTTTTCTTTATTAAATCCAAGCGAGTATGGGCAGCCTATTTTCTTTCTCAGGCGTGCCCTGACAACAGTGATGCCATGCCACTTATTCCTAATTCCCTTAATTAATTAAAACCATAAACTTCTCTTTAATCAAATGAACAACCTGTCACTTAATTCCAGAACTAGCCTGGGCCAGTTTTGGCCCAAAGCAAATTCAGGTTTACAGCTAATCGACCCAACCTATTGACTCTTTTTAATCCTCTTAAATCGACAAACACATTCAAAAATCAAACCAGACAGTTCAACATGATAATTGGGAGGTACAGAGGATTCGAGTGATCTTAAACAAAGTCCTACTAACTATAAAATCGGACTAATGGACAAACCTTTTTAATCAATTCAAAGTCTGTAACATATGCTAACAACAAATGATGATAACTGGACCAAGAAAAAGGTCCGAAAGAGGAGGAAGAAATAATTGACAAAATGCCGGATTACAACGAAAATTAATCAGACAAAAATAACAACAACAAAATAAAAAGTAAAGAAAATAAATACCTCAGAGTTTCAGACCAAGTTCCAATTCGTTCTAATCGAAGCTTCGATTTGAACTTGAAGCCGAAATGGACCTTAATCGAGTGTTCTCGACTGAGAACACACAACTAAGGTCGATTACGACCTCAATTTTCCCTACTTCGGATCGATTCCAGGTTCTGGTTCTTTTAGGGTTCGTCCATTCGATCTAAAATTCGAGGGGTTCTAGAAAGATTCGAAGGAAACCAGTGGTGGTTTAGGGATGAGGGAGGCTGGGTGGTCACTTGGTGTTAATTTGGGATCAATTGGGTAAACTAGGGTTCGGGGTTGATTCTTTGATCTAATATTCGAAGCATCCTAGGGTGATTCAAGGGTAACTGATCAGAGATTTGGGATGGAGAGGTCGAGGGGGTCCTATGGTGTAATTTTTAGGGTGATTGGGCAACTGCCGCCGGTGGAGGCGATTTCCGGCCAGCGGCGTGCGGTGGTATGAGGCGGAGGGTTCGCTTGGTCTATGAGGTTAGAGACATAGAGGGAAAGGGGGGATTTGGCTTGGGGGGCGGGGTAAGGTTTAAACTTATATACTGGAGGTGTAAGTGAATCCAAACCGTTAGATCTGATAAGATCAATGGTTTGGATCACTTCATTAAATAGAAACGGTGTCTTTTGGGGTGGTAACGGGGCTGGATCAGTTATTGGGGTGAACGGGTCGGGTTGTGAGGGAGATTTGTAACGTTGGATCAAACCAATTCTACGGTCCAAATTAAAAGAACTGAAACGGCGTCGTTTGGATAATTCTAGGGATGGAATGAATCGTTCGATCGCATGAGATCGACAGTCCAGATCCAAACGGCGTCATTTTCGAGTGGCCGCAGGTGGACTGGATTGGGGCGGGTATTGGGCTTAGGATTTTTGAATTAAGATGGTCCAATTTCCTAATTTTCTTTGTTTTATTAATTTCTTTCACATTTCTTTTCCAAAATTAAAATTCGAAAAATCCTAAATTAAATTATAAAACCAAATTAACTTATCAAAAAATACTAATTAACTTCTAATAACAATTATCACACATAATTAAATACCAATTTAAAATAAAATCACACATTTTGACATTAAATGCTAAAAACGCAAAGTACATTATTTTTTGTGATTTTTCGTTCTCGTAAAATAAATTATTATTTAATTAATTCCAAAAATATATAATTAAATCCTAAATGTAATTGTAAAATATTTTTTCTATTTTTCATTATTTAAATAAATAAACGTGCCCAAACAAATGCACACAATAAAAAAAATACAACAAAAATCCACAAAATAGCAAACAACACAAAAATTATTTTATTTTGAATTTTTGGGAGCAATTCTCATACGGAAAAAATCACGTGCTCACATGACTTAAATAGTATTTAGGGTAAAATGATTTGGATTGAATTACAACTTTGGAACCTTTCTGGCGAACAGTCGCCGAACTATTATAACTTCTACCCCAGTTTCAACTTTGGAGGGGAATGTGGATTTTTATTTTGTTGTGATTGAACCCCAGTGAGAGGTTGCCTACGTATCCTTTTGGAATCATGTCGAACGTAGTTCAAGAAAATTTTGTTTTTGATTTTTTTTTGACGAACATTTTCGGGTTCCAAAGAGAGTAATCAAAGAAAGGTAACTAGATCAAAGGGTTAAAAGTTTTTGGGTAGCGAGAATGAAATCCTTCGTCATCCCAATCAGAGAATATCGGTATCACAGAAGGGTTAAACGTAATACCATTTGACCGCGTCTGCATTGATAACTGTTTCAGGGTCATTCCCTTTAATGTCTCCCAAGTACAATGCCCCTTTTGGCAACAATTTTCTTATAATGTATAGACCCTTCCATTTTGGAGCGAACTTTCCTTTTGCTTCCTTGTGATGCGGGAGAACACATCTCAAAATGAGCTGCCTTACTTCAAAGTTCCTAGGCCGCATTTTCTTGTTGTAGGCACAGGCCATTCTTTGTTGATACAACTGCCGTGGCAAACGGCAGCCATCCATTTTTCATCAATCAGGGTTAACTGTTCTAGACGGGTCTTGACCTACTCATTATCTCAATCTCAGCTTCAATGATGATTCGAAGAGATGGAATTTCAACTTTTGCGGGTATTAAGGCTTCAGTGCCATAAAACAATAAGTAAGGTGTCGCCCCAACTGATGTGCGCACGATTGTGAGATATCCCAACAATGCAGAAGGCAACTTTTCATTCCATTGTCTAGAACTTTGAATTATTTTCCTAAGAATCTTCTTGATGGTCTTATTCGTTGATCAATAACACCATTAGCTTTGGGCCAACAAGGGGTAGAATTCCGATGCGTGATCTTAAATTGTTCACATATCTCCCTCATCAAATGACTATTCAAATTTGCAGCATTGTCAGTAATGATAGTTTTAGGAATACTAAAACGACAGATAATGTTGAATGCACGAAGTCCACCACCGCTTTCTTGGTGACGGTTTTGAGAGTGACTGCTTCAACCCACTTTGTGAAATAGTCAATGGTGTGAGCACGTGATTTTTGCCCCAAGCAAATTATTCCAAAATATATGCAAAAATAATTTTTGTGTGGAAACTTATTGATAATTGTGTGGAAATACCATGATTTATTTTTATTTTTGGAAAATAAAGCAAAGAAAATCAAAACAAAACACCATTTCTGTATCAATTAGAAAATACCAAAAATAGAAATTAATTACTCTTTAATTTTAGAAAAAATCAGAAAATCAAAAGAAAAATACAAAGAAAATACAAGGAATAATAAATACAGGAGTAATACAAAAAATACAGAAAAAAAATATAATAATAATAATACAAAAATATATAATACAAAAAATACTAAGAAAATACAATGAATAAATACAAAAATGCAATATACAAAGAAATTGGGCCAAATAATATATTTTATTGGCCCAATTGATGCAATACACGAACATGGCCCAAATTAAAATGACCGGTCATTTTTAAAACCAAACGACATCGTCCTATGAGGCTGAATCTGGACCGTTGAAAATGTGATCAAATGGCCCAGGAATAGCGGTCGTCTAATAAATGAAACGACGTCGTTCATATGAAACAATCGAGATCGTTCGTTTGATTCATCTAACGGTTGAGGATGAGAGCTTTATTAATTCACACGACGTCGTTTTGGGTATAATTGCATCTGGACCGTTGGTACATTTAATCCAACGGTTCCAGATCAATCAGAGCTTTTAAATATACAAACAGTATGATACATATATCATTATACACATTTCGTCTCTAAAAGCATAAACCCTAGCCGCCCTAGGTTCCTCTCAACTACCCGCCGGAAAC
>MU755616.1:0-10929 GCA_026770625.1 Nicotiana glauca
ACCAAAAAAAATAAAGAAAGAATAAATCTTACAATTATCTTGGCAGAATCATCATCCAGTGGTCTACCATCCTTATATTTTTATGAGTTAATAGGAAAATTTCTGTTCTTGTAGGCTCTATTCCATTTTACAGCCTAACACAATAAAAATGATATCATATATGTTGTATGCATGACAAAATTTTTTTAAATATTATAGTTTGTAGTATTCACAGGTTTACCTGCTCATTCATCAAGGTGGCAATACTTTTTGATCCTCCTGTGTGAGGCATCATTTTCTTGGCCCTATTGTTTCTATTTGCTAGGGTATGTCTCTGTCATTGAAATATTAAAATAATATTTTATAAACCTTAAACAAAAATTTTGCATACCTAAAATCAAAACGCTATGAAAATGAGCATACTAGGAGAATTTTCAAGATTGATGCCTTAGCTTTATCGGAAAGCCAATACGAGACAAGACCACTCCATTGATCCCTCGATATACGACTTGGTCTATTTTTTAGTAAAGCGTCTTTAGTCTTATATTTTTGCGCATACTCACCATTCAAACTGCACTTGTAATCTTTTCATTCTTTTCTTAGTGACTTTAAGACCCACGCCTCTCCACGTTTTGGGATAGAGAACTTCTTCTGAAAAAATAAAAGCCAATATTTATAAGATAATATCATGTATAAAAGATAGAGCATGTTCACAAAAAAATAAAAAATAAAAATAGTAACAACAACAACAACAAGTATTCCATACCCTTGCAAAATTCACCAATTTCTTCTTTTCTTTGTTGTCAAAATTTCTCCAATCATCTACATGTAGAGGTGTTAGTTCTAGAGTTCTGGCAATAATTACTAGAAAGCTAGCAAGCTTTCGACCCTCTTTCCCAATAGCTTGGTTACGATTATTAAAGGGCACATCAATTGTCTTCCCCGATGAAAGTTTCCAAATATCTTTTAGTAAAGTAGGCCAACGAACCTTTTTTGCTTCTGAATTACCTAGAATGAAAAAGAGAACATAATGTTAGGTAGTACAATAGCTATTTTGTGATTTCTGAATAACATATCTCCAAATAATGCAATACATAGTGAAGCTGCTGCAGATGGTAAAGGAGCTGGTCAAAATATTAAAGTTGTCCCTAAGGCTATCACTGATCGAGTGGAGAATAAAGTTGGTGTTACGCAGGTTTGTAGGCAGCAGCAGACTTTGAATTTACAACCTGGAAATCATAAAACTGTTGCAATAGTGAATCTGATGACTGTTGCCAATGCTTTTGTGGATCGTGCTATTGGTAAAGGCTTGGAATTAACAGAAGACAAAGGTGTAAAATCTCATGTTGTTGGTCAAGGATCAGATTTCATTAAGCCACTAAATACAACAGTTGTTTCTACGCATGATACAGTTCTAGTCGACATTGCCGATGTTTCACCTGCTCCTAATGGAAGTGATTGTGTGACTGCAAGCAGATTGCAGATGGAAAGGGTTTAGAATCAACAAATTTTAATGGTGATAACTCACAGATTGTTGTTCAAGGATCAGATGTAAATAACATGATGGCTACAGCAGGAACTGATGGAGGAGCTACTGTTGCCTCAAAGTTATAGGCTATTGATACTTTGAATCCAGTTGGTGATCAAACTAGTGTTGGGGTTGTTAAACCTACTGCTGTAGTTAGACACCTTTTGCATCTTGATGTATCTACAATAAAGAAGACACGACCTAAATGTGCAAGGGTCAAGGTACAGGTGAACCTACAGGCTGATTTACCTAAGAAAATAGGCATGGATATTGAGAATGAAGAGACTAAGGAGGTAAGAACAAAGTGGGTTAAAGTTCAATATGACTATCTTCCTAAATATTGTACTGAATATTTTTTTATGGCAAATTAGTAGATCAGATTGGCAGGAACATGTTTAACATATAAAGCCAAAAAGCTCGAACTCAAGATGCTACTTTCTGTTCATATAAACATTCATGAAGAAATTAATTAATCTGGTGTTTGGCTATGGTTTTGCAGTCAAAAGACGAGTTGCTTGTTGAATCTATGTAATTTGTATGCTAGTGATATTTGTAAGTAGAACAAATTTGATTGCAGTCTACCAATATATAACTGGTTGACTTGGAAATTATGTCTGATGAGAGAATTTCCAGGGGAATCCGAATCGATACTGTTGTTCATGAGTTTGACATCACTTGTAAAACTGATCATGATGTATTCTATTAGTATCCTGATGCGGATGTGCATTTATTATGGTGATAACAGGTAATGCAAAAGGAGGCTGGGAATTCTCCTACTTCAGCAAGGAAACAAGTAACTATTTCCAGCACTCCTAGGCTTCATTTTTCTAGTCCACTTACAGGGAATTAAAATTGCATAGATAAGAAGCTAACCAATTCCTAAAGTGTCGAGATTTTAAGAAACCATAAGTCCAAATAAATAACCCGTGAATAGAATTTCGGATTGCAGTAATTGCAATAACTAAATTTGAACTGCAGCAACAAAAAGGCAACTCGAATCTCAGCACTTCAAAATCAATAAAACCTCTAAAGGTCAAAGAAAGCACCAAGTAAATCAAATATCACTATGCAATAAGCATATATGATGTGCAACCATTACAAGGAAACAAGGATAAGTAGTGTTGAAAGCCATAATCTAAGATTATACATTATCAAAATGCAACACTATAGAAACATTACCTGAATCGTCATCATTTGGAATTTTAGTGCCTCCATTAGAACTATTCAACTCATTAGATTGACCATCCCGTGCTTGGGAGTTAGAGTAATTCTAACTATCCATCAATTGCTCAATATATGACTGGGCTCTAGAGTAGTTTTGACCATCCATCAAGTGCTCAATATAAGGTGTCACATCTTCATCATAATCTTGTTCAATTACCAGTCGATTGCGACCTCTAGTTTGCATATTTCCTTTTCCAAAATAAAGAAATTATCTAGATGCATTAAGTTATACTAGTACCAAATTAACTCCAGCCAATCAGCAGGTCACACGCAAAATAGGAGGAAACATCGTCCTCCTCTCAAATCGTGAAAAAAATGAATAGTAGTTCGTGCACACGAATAAAGCCTTGCGATAGAGATAGTTAAAGAGATAAAAAAGTATTGATGCACCAGCAAAAACTATTGTCTAGCGATAATAACACCCTAGAAAATTGCAATACAATGGCTACAATCAGCAAAATATAAGCAAAATAAAGCACAAAGAATTGACTCAAATCAACCAATAATATATAAAGTGTGGCCCCTCTTAATACATACATGGAAGAAGACAAGGAATAGTAATTTCGTCACCATTTTCCGGCCATAATTCGGGCGTCCGATGGTGGAATTAACCAAACTTGGTGTCAAAAGATACATATTTGCATTACGAACAATCTCCCTTTGATTTTATCCTAAACTCTTTAACCAAACGCAACAGATCTTGAAAACAAAATTTCGAGTTACTGTAGCATCAGTTCTTCTTCAGCGATTCAACTTTAAAAGCGTGAAGTTGTACTGCTTTTCTCTAGTTTAGATGGAGTGCTAAATCTATGGTTGCTTAGTATAGTTTATTGATTCAAATTTGGGTTTGAAGATCGGTTGTTGATAAAAGAACGAAATTTAATCCCGAGTTATTGTAGCAACCAGTAGCTACTGCCATTTTTACTTAAACAATACGTGTATTGATGAATGCATAGTTTTACTTTGAGAGTTCAGCTTTTGTAGTCTTGATGTGATCTTATTTTTAAGATAATGTAGCATCGTCTTCTTATCAAAAGCTACTGCATTATTATTCAAGTTATTAAGTTCTGTGGTCGAGCTCTATTGAGGTCGTCCATGGCCTCTCCGGCCGGCGACCAGCCTTCTCAAATGGTTGGTCAGCCCTCCTAAATGTTTCCAACGATCCCTACCAATAACACAACTCACAACAAGCCTTTGGATTATGCAGCAGTATTAAAACCTGATGCAATCAACAATGATGCCCAGAAAAACACTTCTGTTGCATCGAATGTGGAATCAATTCCCCTTAGAAGAGCTACGTTCCTTCAAAGTCAGCCTATGGTGAGATTTACAGAAGCAGAAGTGGAACGCATGAATGTAATCGAAGGTTTACAGTATGCTGTGGTTTGTAAATTTTCTTATGGATGGCCAGAACTGCAAGAATTATGTCGTATTGTTCCTATGCAATGTGGGATTAAGGGCGAGTGTAATATATGATATCTTCGAGACATGCATATTTTGGTTCGACTAACATTATGATAGGATTTCATCGATTTTTCCTCGAAAGGTGTTTATTATGTGAAGGACAAGGTTGGACAAGAATATCAGTTGAGAACTTTGATATATGATGCTAAATTTAAAGCAGGAGAGGAAACACCTAAGGT
The DNA here is from genome assembly GCA_026770625.1 of Nicotiana glauca. Taxonomy (NCBI): domain Eukaryota; kingdom Viridiplantae; phylum Streptophyta; class Magnoliopsida; order Solanales; family Solanaceae; genus Nicotiana; species Nicotiana glauca. Next base: position 4,375 of record MU755616.1, read on the forward strand.
AATGGCGTGGATTTCTTTTTCCAAATTTATTGCCAACATATTTTGTTAAAGAATGTTTATTTTCAATGGCTTCTGCTGTGAGAAAGCCATTACACCTCGATCTTGCTACAATTAATAAGACAAGGCCAAGTTGTGCAAGAGTTAAGGTGTTAGTCGACCTGCTAGGTGATCTTCCTAATAAGGTTTGTATGGATATTGCTAATGATATCACAGGGGAGGTGAGAACTGAATGGGTAACGATTAGATATGACTATCTACCAAAGTACTGTAAAGAATGCAAGTTGCAAGGACATGACATGTTGGAGAGTTCATCCTGAGCTAATGGAAAACAATTCAGTTCAAAACAAGCAGAATGCTGAAAATAACAAGGAGCAGACTCAGTTGCATCATAATCAACCACTGATGATCTTAACAAGTGGCAAAGTAGTAGGCAATGTGAATCCACCTGAGGAACAATGGAAGGAGGTAAGAGACAATCGTCCAAAAAAATCTGCAAATCAAATAGCTACAGGGAAGGAAATTATAAATGTTGATCAAGCTAAAGGGCAGCAGATGCGAGGACCTGGTATTTCTACTCAATTTATTGCTACATCAGCAAAGGAAATCATGACAGCTCATGGTAATGTGCAGCAGCCTCAAGTGTCTAGTGGTAATCAGCAAAGTAGTGGTGCAATGGGTAAGGATATTGTCCCAGTTCCTGGTAATGAGCAACAAAGAAATGTTAAAACAAGGTAGAAACTACCTTCACATGATGCAGTAGACAATCAACCTACTTCAGGTACAAGGAACGAAACTGTTACAGGGAAATCTAAGGTCTTGGAATAGTTTTAGACAACTAACAAGTTTGTTGCCTTGGAGGATGAAGAGCATGACACAGAAGCTAAAGATCAATTAGCTATGGTGAATGTAGTAAACAATCCAACCCATATCCATGGGTGAACAGATATTTTATAACCAACAAGGTTGCCTTGAATCAATCATGCCAAGACATACCTTCACAGACTTTTTAGTCCGAAGCAATAGCTGAGCAGCAACTCTTACTGAAAAAGGTTGACTGGACATATGGAAAATTATGGCATAATCAGAGGGAGGAAGATGGATGAAGGTGATCTATCAGAAGGATATGAAGAGCAAGATAATGCAACAATGGAAGCTGATGAGCCACAAGGAGAATAAATCAGTGTTAATGATAAGAAGAGCAAGGGTGAGAAGCAGACAGCAAAACAAAATGATGCTTTAGTGGAGATTGGGAGTTCAAGCAAAAAAACTCCAACAACAGACAATGAGCCATGTGCCAACAAAGATGCAGCAATATCAATATCTACTCCCAATATTTCTAATCCAAATATACCTTAGGTGGAACCAATTACTAGTGAGCAACTGGATCCCTGTAATTCTGGTGGAGGTAAGGAACTATTGTATCCTCCTGGGGGTGTTAGAGATGAGGAACACTTACATACTTTAGAGCTTGGTGGAAATGAAGAGCAACTGCAAATAGACAAGATACTGGAACAGTCAGGCAAGGAAAATGCAACAGATAATACCAGTAGCACCAGCCCAAATCATGACAGATGCAGGCAAGCTCATGATATAGAACTTAACAGAAAACAAGATTGTTACAGATGATCATCAAAAGGAAATGAAAAGGGATGCAACAGGCAAAGGAAGATACTTAGATGCAGAATCAACTTGTCAAAACTTCAGGAATGTTGCTAGACAAGGAGACCTATCCCTCAGATGTATGGACAGAGGAAAATCAAGTGGTAGGGGAAGAAAGAAGAAAGTGAAGGAGATCCATAATATTCAGCCAGCTGGGGTTCAAACAAGGAGGACTTTAACTAAATCCATCAATTAGAAATGAATGCTGTAATATGGAATATTAGGTCAGTCAACACTCAAAGATCCTTTGAAAGACTTATAACAATGCATATACAACACCATTTTGATTTCATAGGACTGATGGAGCCAATACAGCAATCAAAGAAGTTAGATAGGTACATGAGGTAGATTGACTTTGAACGGGCCTTTATGAATATATCTAACAAGATCTGGGCTTTTATAGATGGCAAATATGATGTGATAGTGGAGATCAATTCAGTGCAACAATTAACTCTAAAGCTTTATGACACAGAAGAACAGAAGGAATTTATGCTCACCTTGATATATGCTAAATATGATCACATTGAGAGAATTGAATTGTGGGACTCTCTTTACTACCTAGATAATGATATGAATATGCCATGGCTAGTAGGAGGGGATTTTAATCTAATTTGGGATGAAGATGAGAAGTTTGGAGGGCTGCTAGTACCAATACATGAAGTGGATGACTTCAGACACTGCATGAATACTTGCAACTTATCAGATCTTGGCATTAAAGGAAGAATATATATTTGGTGGAATGGTCGTGCAGAAGAAGATTGTATTTTCAAGAGATTGGATAGGGTGTTTGCCAACTTTGAAGCTCAACAAGTATGACAAGGAATGGAGGTCACTCATCTGTCCAAGATTGGGTCTGATCACTACCCACTTCTTATCACATACAATCCAGAAATAGTTCCTATAATGAAAAGCTTTAGGTTTTTGAAATTTTGGACTGAACATGATTCCTTCAAGTCAGTGGTACAGGAGAATTGGCAAGCTGATTTTCATGCAAATCCCTTTAGTCTATTCAATCATAAGATAAAAAATTGAAGAGAGCATTGTCTATATGGAGCAGAGCTACATTTGGAGACATTTTTCAAAATATAGCTAGCTTGGAGGAGGTAGTTAGAGTGCATGAAGCTCAATTTGAATTAAATCCTACTCTGCAGAATAGGGAAAGACTTCAAAAGGTGCAAGCTCAACTATTCATGTTTTTTGGCTCTGGAGGAGAAGTTTTGAAAACAGAAATCTGGCATGAATTGGTTCAGTGATGGAGATAAAAATACAAAATTCTTCCATGCACATGTCAATAGGAGAAGAAAGAGACTACAGCTGAAAAGAATTCAAGATGCACAAGAAAACTGGATAGATGACAGAGAAGAAGTGTCTAATGAGGCAGTACAGTTCTTTCAAAAACAATTTCATGAAGATGTTATTCCTTCAAATTTTGAGATCATTGACCATGTTCCACAAATGGTGACTGCAGAACAAAATGGGGAGTAGTTGAGGCAGCCTACTGGAGAGGAGGTTAAGAAAGCAGTATATGGACTCAATGGGGATAGTGCAGGAGGACCCGATGGTTTTAATGGTAGCTTCTATCACAGCTGTTGGGACATTATAGGTGATGATATTGTAGACATGGTAAGGGCATTCTTCAGTGGATGGGAAATACCTAGGTTTATCACCCATACAAACCTAGTTTTGTTACCTAAAAAGAAGGAGGTGTCCACTTTTTCTGATATGAGACCTATCAGCCTCAGTAACTTTGTAAACAAGATCTTTTCAAGGGTAATTCATGAGAGGCTGACTGGCTTTCTACCTAATCTAATTTCTGATGAGCAAGCAGGTTTTGTAAAAGGTAGAAGCATGGTAGAGAATGTCATGTTGACACAGGAGATAGTAAGTGATATTCGACTGAGAACTAAGGCAGGTCCTAATGTGCTAATCAAATTGGATATAATGAAAGCATATGATAGACTGTCGTGGATCTTCCTAACTAAAGTATTGAGAAAGATGGGCTTTTATGAGAGATTTATAGGCTGGGTGTTTGGTTTTATATCCAATAACTGGTACTCAATTCTAATAAATGGCCAGCCATATGCATTTTTCAAATGGACTAGGGGTGTGAAGCAGGGTGACCCCTTATCTCCTACTCTCTTTATACTTGTAGTAGAGGCTTTGTCAAGGGGTTTAAAGAGTCTGCATACTAACCTTTATTTCTGTGGCTTTGGATTTCAAAAGTGGAGTCCTAAGATAAATCATTTGGCATATGCAGATGATACAATTATCTTTTCCTCCTCCGATGAAACATCATTGCAGTTAGTCATGCAAGTTCTGGAAGCCTACGAAGCAGCTTCAGGGCAACTGATAAACAAGTCCAAATCTGCAGTCTACATGCATCACCTATCCAATGAAATAGTATTTAGAAAGGTTGAAATGGTGACAGGAATTAGAAGACGGGAATTCCCACTCACATACTTGGGTTGTCCCATTTTCTACGCTAGAAGGAAGATGGAGTTTTACAATGATATGCTGCAAAAGGTACTAGGATAAGTTATAATCATGGAAGGGTAAAATGTTATCTATTGGGGGAAGGGAAATACTTATCTCCCATGTCTTGCAGAGCATTCCTATACACCTTTTGTCAGCTATTAATGCACCAGTTTCTGCCATAAACAAGTTGCATAAATTAATGGCAAGGTTTTTCTGGAGTAATTCAATAGAAGGAGGCAGTAGATATTGGGCTTCTTAGGATACATTATGCTTACCACATGAGGAGGGGGGAATATGATTTATATCTCTTCATGATGTGTCCAAAACCTTTACCTGTAAGCTATGGTGGAATTTCAGAACTAAGCCATCTCTATGGAGCTCATTCATGTGCCAAAAGTACTGCAAGAAGCTGAATCAAATTGTAGTCCCTTGGAGAAGAGGTTCACACATTTGGAGGAAGATGCTAGAATGTAAGGATCCCATTGAACAGCAAATTCTGTGGTAACCAAAGATGGGATCTTCTTTGTTTTGGTTTGAAAACTGGACTGGACTGGGAGCTCTGTACTTTGCCACTCCACTTGATTTCTTCTGTGATGAATCAATTCAAAATTTTAATGAAGTGTTGCAGGGCAGGAGATGAAATGATCTAAAATTAAGACAATTGTTACCTGAAGATTTGGCTACTCATATTCTGCAATACATCAAACCACCGGGGGACAATATGGTGCTGGACAGACCCTTTTGGATGTTGGAGACAATGGGTAACTTCAGTGTGAGTTCTGCATGGGAGTACATAAGGAGGAGAAAGGAACCATGTAATGCTTATAAGATGATCCGGATAAAAGGCTTACCTTTTAAGGTGTCCTTCTTTATGTGGAAGGTGTGGAAGAATAAGATACCCCTTGATGATTTCTTCAGGAGACTAGGATACTTAATGCCATCTAGAAGTTGGTGTTGTGTGTTGCCTCAGGAGGAAACACTACCACACTTATTTTTCACTTCTTATGCTGCTAGAAAAGTGTGGCAGTACTTTCTAAATGTTGCTGGTATTAAGGTCTAGGGACTAACATTTCATCAAGCCATTGTGAAGTATTGGACTATCCAGGTGATACCAAGAATGAAGCCAATAATTCAAGCCATACCATTATTATAGCGTGGGAACTATGGAAGAGGAGGAACTCATACAAATATGGAGATGTTGTTTCAGTGAATAGGGTGATTTACCAGGTTTCTACTACTCTACAATATCTGGTAAAATTCTGAAAGCCAAGCTTACAGAATGTTCCACACAAATGTCCTGATTTGATTCAAATGCTGGAGCAATTTACACCTACATTGAAATATACTAAGGTGATATGGGGATTTCCAGAACAAGGATGGGTGAAGGTCAATACAGATGGGGCTTCTAGGGGCAATCCTGGTAGGAGTTCTATTGGTTTTGTGCTGCGAAATGAGGAAGGGGATGTAGTATCTGGGTGTGGCAAGGAGATAGAAGAAGGCACAAATACTGAAGTAGAGATGAAAGCCATTCTGGAAGCATTAAGATATTGTGTTGCACATGATTACATACTCATCAAATTGCATACTGACTCAATGCTAGTTAAAAATGTAATCACAGGGGAATGGACTGCACCATGATCTGTGGTAGTTTATATGGAAGAGATAAAGGAATTGATGGATAGATGCAATCTGAAGGTGGCTTACACATTAAGGGAGGGTAATAAATTGGCAGATCACATAGCCAATTATGCTCTAGACTTTGGACTGATGGAATGCAATGGTTTTGGAGATCTAGATGTCCAAGGGAGGAAAATTGTCAATAGTCATAAGTTACAATGCTCGTATATAAGAGTAAAAGTAGCAAGAAATTAAGAGGAGACAAGGAAAGGAATAACAGGAGTAGGAGGAAATCTGGAACTGGTATTACTAACCTAGCTATCTTTTTTGCAGGGAAAGTTACTTCGGGCATGTGTTCTCCCTTAAACAACTCTTACTTGGTGGTATCAATACTATGTATGTCATGCCCCAAACTCGAGGGACATGATCGGTGCCCGACCGGGAAGCCCCAACCAGGCGGACCTGGGTGCCCTTCCTACCCCACGTGTTACCCCATGTTTTCCTTACTCAATAATCTCAAGAACTAGTCATATAATTAATTTAAAACACCTTTTGCGAAATATACATACATACGTGACAGTTAGTGAAGTTATTAATTCGTTGCCCAACAAAAAAAACATGGATATACATAAGCTTCTAACCCACGTCCACTGTCTATGGAGCCTCTAAAAGTACAACAGGATAATATAGTATTTGCCGGTAACAAGTCTCCGGCTATACCTTACACAACAGCAAAATAAAACTACGGAAACAAGCGGCCTGAGCCACGTAGGGCCCCGAGAAGAATGGGGCTCACCAAAACAA